>JAKELI010000275.1:0-61839 GCA_021525025.1 Lactarius hengduanensis | reverse complement strand
AAGGCACCCCCCTCTTTGCGTCAACATCTCTGGGTGAAGGGGGAGGAAAGGGCAGGTGGGGCCACACGCGGAAAGGAGGGGCTAGAAGAGAGGGGGGACAGAGGGGAAAGGGATTGGGATAGTCAACGCGACGTTGACGGTCCTGGATGTTGCAAGCGTTCCTCAGAACGTTCTTGCGGAGGACCGAGTCCTCCGCACGCATTGTTTACGCATTGTTTACGCGTTATTTTGATTTATTTATATTTGATTTCTTATTTACTCGGAAAAAGGATGATAAAGTTAAAAATCGGAGTTTGAAGTTGAGTCGCGTAAGGCGGCCCACTTTCACCGGCGCGTGGGAAGGATGCGATTCGTCAATCGCTGACTCCGAGTCCTTCCCGTTCCTTTTATCGCATCCCTCTATGGACACCACGGGCCGAGACAAAAGTGATTTTCTGGACGACGCTTCGAGGCCTTCGACGGAACCGAAGTAATCGACACGCCGCTCTGAGATATGCTCAAAGACCCTAGCCAGAATAAGAGGTGCTTGTTCGACAGGAAGTGAGGTGAGGGAGGTACGAGCGCGATGTATTGCCTCCTCTGAATATTCCGGGGTCCGGACCATCGTCGATCGGATCATCATCAATTCTATGACGAACTGTTGAGCTTCGGCTAGGAATTCGTCCTGACTATTTCCGGGGGAACTGGAAGCGATAATTTCATCGAGGACGGACACAGCTTCCTCATAATCATCATTCACGAAAGCCATACAATATCGAGCAGCGAAACATATGGCAAGGGCATAGCGAGCGCCTCGCAGTTCTGGTTTGTGCATCCTTGCCACTCGCAGGCACTCGATGACTTGATCCAATGGTTGACCTGGGGCCCTCAGACGGATTTTAGAAAGAACTGCTTCAAAAACAAGTGTGACGGAGCGAATGGTGTCGCCTTCGGACACATCCGACTCGGAGGTGAGGAGTTCGCGGCAGAGGTCTGCCATCTCCCCGATTTTCTGCATCATGTTTCCAACTTCCAACTCCACTTGAATAGCCAATGCGTCCACGAGCCTTAATGTAAATAGATGGCGCGGGAACCCGAACACTTCAAGAGGCCGGTCTTTTTTTTTTTTTTTTGGAAACTCCTGCCGGGTTTTTCCCGGCGTGGTGTGATCACGAGGCTGTAGGTGCCAGGCTCCCAACACCGGAGTGAAGCCTGACAAAGCGCCAGGAACTTCTTGGGGGAAATCCATTTACGGAGACATTCCCACAGGACACTCTGGGTGCCACAGTGTGGGAAGTACTGTGGGACTCGGCTCACCGGCAATACCCACTAAAAACCCCCAAGTGGTTTAAACCGGGATTCGAACCCGGGACCCTCTTGCCCAAGGCCGGCGACTGCCGAAGCAACCCCAGGGGTGGTGGCACATCCACTAAGCCACCGCGCCCCCGCAAGAGGCCGGTCTCGAAGATGGCGGAGGTATTGAGCTGAGTAAGCGGCGTCTTCGGGCTGCTTGTACTTGTTTGCGCGCAGGTAAAGTGCGCTTGCGAGGTTGAAGAAAAATAGGAAGATGTTCGATCCGGATTCTGGCCGAGACAATGTCTGGAGGAGTATTGATTCGGTCAGATGAAGAACGGTCTGATCGAGGTCACCCTTTTGATTTGAAAGCGTATAGCGATATAATCGCTCCTTAGCTAGAATACAGGCACAGGCGGGGCGAAGAGGGTGAAATCGAGGTAACGCTGAGAGCAATTGCTGAGAACCGGCGATGGAGGAATCGATTTCTTGCATAGATTCTGTCAACAAGAGATCGGGACCCAGTCAGCAAGGGCGAGCACGGAAGTAGTAGACGATAGCTAGGACCCACGTTGTGAACCAGTCATGATTAAGAATTGGAAAGTGAACTACGAGTTGTTGAGGCGACGATTCAAATCGGGACTGGAGGAAGAAAGTTGCAAGTTACAAATCGTGGTCACTGGCACGACTAGGGCGATGAGCTTGGCGATGAGAATACGCTGGGAAACAAGCTGGGAAATACAACAGACCACGTCATGATGTGTCAATCCAGCTGAGTAACTCAGCCTATATTTTCACACGACCGTCGAGCCTAGGAACCGCCATCAACTTGAAAGAGAACACCGGCCTTGAAAAGACAACATCGGCCTGACAAGGGACAGGCCGACCCACGCCTTATTTGTTCGGGACAAATATAGGAATCGTTCCCGCTGGTCGGTGCGCCACCAGGCGGGCCCGGCTCGGGCTGAACTTGAAGCACCTCACAGCTCGCCTTCTTCACTCGTCGCCGCACGCCTCTGTCTCTGCTTGACCACACTCCAGGCTTACAACCTCGCATTTCTCGCACTCAAGCCCACTATCTTACATAACCATTCTCCAAGCCATTCTCAGGCTTTTTGGTGCCAGTGTGACGTCCAGTCCGGACTCGGACTCGGACTCTTCATTATCGAACAACAGCTTGACCTGCAGCACTCCCCCATGCATATAGTATTTAAGGCCTTGCATGCACTGCTACGGACACGTAGTAAGCACGGAAGCTACACCCAACAAAACCTAGGCACTCATAGATCATGCGCCGTAATGAACGAAATTTACCCACCGCTCAACGGTAATCCCTCTCTTCCTCCGCAGCTTCTTCACCGCGTCTCGAAGTGCCCCGGCAGATCGCTTATAGTATGGTACTGGTTCCCCTTTCTCTCTTCTCGGGAACACCGACTTATAGAAGTGCTTTGCCAGGTCCGGACCGTCTCCATCTGCCATTGCCCACATTGTCCCGACCACGCTCCGAAACCCACAGTACTGCACCGCAGCAGCTAGGTGCAGGCCCTCGTCAGCGGAACTTCCGTCGGTCAACTCAGCCGTGTGACAAGCTGACAGGAACGCAAATTCGGCAGCGGGAACACGAGACCGCACAATGTCGAGTAGAGTGAGGCGCTCGTTCCCATGAAGTTCGAATCCGGCATCAAATGGTTTTCTGGCCTCCAACGTTCCGTGACACGCAAAGTGGACAAATTGGTGGTGCTGAAGGCCATCCAGAGCCGACGCAGCCTTTGCACCTTCTGAGATAAGACTTGTTACTGGAAGCCGCGTATTGAGTGCCTGTATGACGTTGACGTCTTCACACGCCTCTGACGGAGACAAAGGCACGTCGAAATGTGCCACAAGGAGTAACGAAGGAAGGCCCGAAGTACGCGATTCTGACTCACGATGGTCAGATTCTGGGACGAGTGCCGAGAGTGTTGGAGTATAAGAAGGGATGTAGAGGTCTGAGAAATACCGGTCATCGGCGCCGTCATCTGACGGAATTGGACCCATGGCGTGGAGGGGCAAGGAGCAGAAGACTGAGGTCGGACACCACCAGACGCGGGATTGCTCTGGTACATTCAGTTGACGAAGTCGGTCGATGACAAGTTTGCCAACGAGGTCGTAAAGCTCTTTGAGAACGTGCTCTAAGATTTGGTTATAATGACCCGAATCGGGCCCATGTTTGTTTCGCGCGTCCAATAACTCATCCTTTAATGCACTCGCACGACCAAAGAAGTCGTCAGGAGTCGGGATAAGGAAGGGAGACGTGTTGTGAAGGATCAGGATGTCGGAGCGCCAACTGGAGTGATTTATGATAATTACGGGACCAGGCGAGGTGGCAGAACAGAGTGTGTCGAACGATGGAGATGTCAGGAAGCTGTCGAAGCCAGTCAGCACTTGAATTTGGGAAATGAGTTCTTCGCGTTCATTCAAAAGCCTACGTTGCTCCACCAGGAGACGACCGAACGGGTCCTCTACCGTGAGGTCACCGGCTTCGCCATCCATGTTCAAGTCGAGACTTGGAGGAATGGACTTGATGAGCTCCTCAAGGTCTCGGTTGACCACCGCAAACTTGCGTGCTAAATCTGGATGTGCTGGCAGAAGTTGATCGATTGAAGCGCGAAGGTGACGCATCTCGGACCAGAGTAAGGCTCTCCCTCTTTCAAGAGTCTCGGTTGCTTCTTTGAATTGACCTAACTCGATATGATGGGACGCGTAGTCCAGCGGCATCGCACGATAGTGGTGAGACGACTTAGCGAGAATGGCGTGCTGTAGCTGTAAAGTGGGTGCAAAGAGAAGCGCGTTTTGCATCAACGACAGGGCACCCTCATATGCTGCGGAGACAGTGGAGTGTCGGCCTAATCGTGCATAAGTTGCCCACGACGATGCAAGCTGGACTCGAACGGACAGGTCCCCATGTCCAAGGTTCGCACCTTGGGAGAGTAGTTTCAGCCCTTCATCCAGGTCTTGCATACGGCGATTTGGCAAAGACACGAAGCGGGTGAGAAAAGATAAGGCAAGTGAGTGAATGATCACGCGGCCGCCGACGAGATATGCTGATGGAAACTCGAGAGCTCGACGTCTCATACTAATCGACTCGTCGATGTACTCGGTCTTCTTTGTGCGCCGAAATCCCTCAGAGAGGATCTGGCCGAATAAGTCGAAAGGGTAAAATGTAAATGGACCGTGACGCCTCGGGTCGGATGAGGCAAGTATAGCTCGTCCGTCTTCAATAACTTCCTCTATGTCAGTTGTGTCACAATTACGGATCTTGGAAAAAAGTTCTTCGAGGAGCTTCGAGTCCTTCCTCAAACCGTATTTGGATTCCGGTTCGTCAGACCCCCCAATGGACACGAGTGGCTGAGATAATGGTGAATCGTCGGACGGTGCTTCGAGGCCTTCGATGGAACCGAAGTCGCGGATACGCTGCTTTGCGGTGTCCTCTAAGACTCCAGCCAAAAGAAGTTCGGGTTTTTCAACAGGAGCTGAGGTGAGGGTAGAAGCGCGATGTATTGCATCCTCTGATTTTTCCGGCGTTCGGTGCACCATCGATCGCGTTATCGCTAGCATGGTCACGATCCCTTGAGCTATGTCCACGATTTCGTCCTGACTTTCTTCTGGGGGACTGAAAGCGGCCATTTCGTCCATGATAGATGCTGCCTCTTCATAGTCATCATTCACGAAAGTCATAAAATAGCGAACGGCGAGAGAAAGGGCAAGGGCGATGCCAACCCCGCGTAGATCTGGTTTGTGCATCCTTGCCACTCGCAGGCACTCGATCACTTGATCTAGTGGTTGATCCGGGGCCCCTATACGTATTTTAGAAACAACCACTTCATAGATGAGTGTGACGGCGTGAGTGGTCTCGTCTTCAGACGCATCCGACTCGGATGTGAGGAGTTCGTGGCAGAGGACTGCCATCTCTCCAATTTCTTGCATCACGTTCCCAGCTTCCAAATTCACTTGAACGCACAATGCGTCCAGGAGCGATAATGTGACTAGAGAACGCGGGAACCCGAACATTTCAAGAGGCTGGTCTCGAAGATGGCGGAGGTATTTGGCTGAGTAAGTGGCATCTTCGGGCTGCTTGGAATCATTCGAGCGGAGGCAAAGTGCAACGGCGAGATTGAGAAATATTAGAAGGATAGATGGTTTCGGTCCTGGAAGAGACCAGGGTTGGAGGAGTACCGATTCGGTCAAATGAAGAATTGTCTTGTCGAGGTCATCTTTTTGATGTGACAGCTTATAGCGACCGAATCGCGCTGTAGCCAGAAGGTAGACAGCGGCACGATATTGATGAGATAGAGGTAACGCTAAGATCACATGCTGGGAATCAGCGATGATGGAATCGATTTCGTGGATAGATTCTGTCAACAAGAGATTGAGACGGCGCGCCTAATTAGCGGGGGAACGCACGGAAATTCTAGATAATATCTGGGACTTACGTTGCGGGGCACCCATGGTTAAACGTTAAACTCCCGAGAGTACAAGGTGAACCGCAGGGTGTTGAGGCAACGACTTGGGAGATGAATGAAGATGTGGGACTCAGATGCCGGTGGGTTACTACGGGAACACGGTGGGAAATACTAACACACCACGCCCTGAACAAGGGCATCGGATACAAGACGTACAAGGAACACAGCCTATACTCTCACACGACTGTGTGAGTTCAGTTGTCCCAACCCACATACACGGTAACAAGCATGGGAACTGTCACCAAAGACATCGGCCTGACGGAAGCAGGACGACTCACCTGACACAGCTGGGGCCCCGAATAGACACAATAGATAGCGAGGTGCTACGTAGGGTTCTATACCTCACAGAGATGGGTCTCTAAAAAAAGTTGATATAGTGTAAATTTGAGACCCTGCAGTGGGTGCTTCTCGGAAGCGTGATCCGGTCGGTTACAGAACAGCCTGAGCTACTCGGAGCCAAATCATCGGAAGCCACCAACTCGCCTTACTCACCCTTGTTGACGCCATTCGTTGCATCGGTCGTCCCCTTTGACACCTTTCCTGATTGTGTTCCCCCTTCTTGTTCTTGTTCTCGTTCTCGTTGTAAGTTCCCGTCATAACAAACAAAGTGCGCGCGTTCTCTACCGCAATGCCGCACCACGTTGCAATACTATCATCATTTGTGCTCTTCAAGTGCTCTTACTACCTTTCTTCCTCTTCGCCTACTAGTACCTTTTTATTCGACTTCCCCTCTAACTCCATCTCGTGTCGCCGTGTCTCTGTCTTAATCACCATTGCCCCGTCTCTGTCGTTTATTTTGGTCACTCAGGCTGACTCCACAAGACTGTCTGTGCTTGTCGCCATTCCCTCCTTCACCTTGTGCAACTCTCTCGGATATTCCAGGCCCCAAGCCGAAGACACTCTAGTTGAATTCTGCCAGTCCGTTCGACTCGAACTTTCCGTCCTCACATCCTCCTCGTCTCATTCGCCCTACTTCCGACATACATGGTCCTTTCGACGCCGTCTCACTATTATTCCACGTTCTCACTCACTCGCACTCGGTTTTAGCGTTCTCACCTCCACCCTCGGCTCCTGCATGCCGCTGCTCGGCCTCATCGCTCCTCGCAACCCGCCTCCGTATTCGCTTGGCCATCCGTTCTACTCCGATCGGGTGCGGCCCACTCAAATGCTGGACGCCGCATACCCTCGATGCTCCGCGCCTTCAAGTTCCTCGTCCCTGCACTCGCACCGGCCTTCTCCGGTCCTCCCATTCCTTCCTCGATCTAGTTTCTGGACGCTTGTCTCGCTCTCGG
The DNA here is from genome assembly GCA_021525025.1 of Lactarius hengduanensis. Taxonomy (NCBI): domain Eukaryota; kingdom Fungi; phylum Basidiomycota; class Agaricomycetes; order Russulales; family Russulaceae; genus Lactarius; species Lactarius hengduanensis. The sequence continues at coordinate 54,776 of JAKELI010000275.1, read as the reverse complement.
AGTCCTCTCTCCACCTTCGTCACACTTGAATATCTTAAATACTGAGCAGCCTGTAACTCATGCTGTGCTGGACCAAGACAATGACATTGCTCCACAGCACGCATTCCCAACAGTATGTTGACTCCAGCTCAAAAGTCTCAGTGGGGTCGATGAGAGCGAGAGAGACATGCACAACTTTTTCTCCTTGTCAGAGCTGTTTGCGTGTTGAGATGCGACGCGAATTGAAAGGCTCAGGAATGAGTCCGAATGACAAATTGATGGCCCCCTGAAGCCACTCTACGGCTGCGATAGTACAAGCAAACCTGCTGCACTGATCGTCACACTCTATGTGTGCCGCGTACCTTGGGCTTGGTTGGCATGCACAGGCAGACGACTGTCGCAAAGTATGGAACATAATATGAAAACGTAGACAGATGCAACGGCTGGAAATAGATGGGTCGGGAAACAAGGCGACGGCAGTGAAAACGTAGAAAGAGGCAACAGTCGGAAATAGATGCATCAACAAAGAACGGTGATGGAAACGCGCTAATATCTTCATAAGGCGACGACACCGTCACTACCGGTTCTTCATTGGTGTCAATAAGTCGGCATCAGCAGAGTTGTTGCAGTTTTTGGTGGCCGTGACTCGCGAGTAGGATGCCACTGTGCCAGGCTGGTCGTGCTGTGGTCATTCCATACACCATGTGAGCGCTGGCACTGCCTGGTTCACACTGAAGGGGAATCGGAGCTCTGCAGCCGCTAAATTGTGTCAGCAAAAGGATGGCCCTCCCACGCTACGTATATATTGTCGCTTTGGGTCGTTGCAATTGCCATATTTGGGCCATAGATAGTGATTGTCGCCCTGTAATTCATCTTGAACATAACATAGCCCCCAACTGAAGTCGCATCTTTGGTGCGGTGATTCGCCCTATGACCCTTGCTATAACCCTTGCTATGACCTATGGTTGGTGGGTCAGAGCACGATCGACCTAAGATCACAGCTCAATTCGGTCGATCACGCGATCACGTCCGGGACGTCCCCGTTTACTGCAGTTGAATAACCGTACGTGACACTTCACTAGCCGGTCGGTACTACTCCTCTTCCCGCTCTGAGTCCGCGGAGTATGGGTGTGGGGTCTGCAGACCTTACTAATGTTCGGACAAGTGCAGATTCGAGGAGGGTAGATCCGAAGGAATTCTGTACCCTCAAAAGGGTGTAGAACTGGCTCCACTGGAAAGCGGTCCTAGGTGTCGATAGGGACAGGACGTGAGAAAATGGCCAGTGACTGACCCGTCAAGTTCATACTAATTCCAGCCGGACTCAGGGGTTGTGAGAGCAACCTACCCCAGTCCGCGGCTTTTGTTGCAAGGTTTGACCGGGATTCAATATGCAGCTCGACGCGTTGTGCATCGTGATCTCACCTCAGCGACTGTTGTAGCTATTTAAGCAGGATCATTTCGATGCAGGATTCCTTAACTCTTGAGTTAGCTCTTGTTCACTCTTGTATTCTTGCTGGTTGGTGAGCACATCCATAGCGTGTCCAATCGTGAACGTGCTAACGTGCGTGCATCCAGATTCCTCTTTGTTCCACTCTCAGCCGCCTTTGATCTCCGAGTGCTTCCGTTTACACTTTCACGAACCCTCACACCGAACCATAACACAATGCGCGCTTCCTGCGTTGTCCTCGTTATCCTCGCCGCCTACGCTGCCGCTGTCCCTGTCCTCTCCCCCGTCGTGTACGTTACTCCTCCGCTTAATCCATGCACGCCACATTTCACATCATTGCCCACGATGCCTCCCCTGCTGATACTGCACTGTACAGACGCGGTCTCGACGTGGTCGGTACCAACGACGGCACCGACAAGCTACCCCCTTCCCAGCTGAGCGGTCGTGACCAAGATACTGGTGTACCCCCATCCGAGCTGAACGGCCGTGACCAAGTCACTGGTGCACCCCCATCCCAGGTGAACAGCCGTGACCAAGTCACTGGTGCACCCCCATCCCAGGTGAATGGCCGCGACGAAGATACTGGTACACCCCCATCCCAGGTGAACGGCCGCGACGAAGATGCTGGTGCACCCCCATCCGAGCTGAACGGCCGTGACCAAGTCACTGGTGCACCCCCATCCCAGGTGAACGGCCGCGACGAAGATACTGGTACACCCCCATCCGAGCTGAACGGCCGCGACGAAGATACTGGTGCACCCCCATCCGAGCTGAACGGCCGTGACCAAGTCACTGGCGCACCCCCATCCCAGGTGAACGGCCGTGACCAAGTCACTGGCGCACCCCCATCCCAGGTGAACGGCCGCGACGAAGATACTGGTACACCCCCATCCCAGGTGAACGGCCGTGACGACGATACTGGTTTACCCCCTTCCCGGAACGATCCTGTCCACCCGGTCTACCAGCGGTTCACTTGATGTTGAGATTCGGCGCGTTAGTGCGCGATGATAGTAGAGTCCGTTTGTCTAGGTTAACTTCACTTTAAACAGTACATTCTTTCTGTCCAGTTCACTTTAGTCTACCCGCTAGTATGACAGTCGTACGTCTCCGACTTCTTACCCGTAGTTAAACTTTACCACTCGTTTACTTTCCAGTACCCTTACGCCCAGATAGACTCTCGTGCTCTATCTAGGCAAATACATTATAGACATCGCCCGTACACGCACGATCCTCAGACTCCCGTGTTCTATCTAGTTCGCCTCGCGCGCTGCTTCCGAGCTCCCGACACTATCCAGAACTTAACACTTGATACACAGAGCGGGAATGAAAGGCGAAGGCGGGCGTTGTGGGGTTATTTTCCCTGAGGCGCGTAGAAATATATTTGTTTAATTGTTTAGAACAACAAAAATCTGAGCGATGGTGGCGCTTTCACCGACGCAACACTTGCAGACTGCAGCATCGATGAGCCCGGAGGGTTCGTCAAAAGGTCTTTGAAGGACCTCATCGTCGGCATTCACCCGGTATCATGATCTTCGACAAGGTGAATTGCGTTCCTTAACTTTCTTCCTTGGTTCCCTGGAAGCAGATGGAGCTTTGGATGGAATCTCCAAGGTGCAAGCTCACGATTCCCGTAGCATCGTCAACCCGAGAGCGTTCATCAACAAGTAAGTGCGAGAATCGAGATGATATGACATGTCGTGACTACGCGGTAGGTAGTTGTGTACCTTTTAATTGCTGGGCGTTACACGTTCAAGTCTGTGATTGTAATGATGCTCAAAGCCCGTCCGCAGGGTCTGAATTCATGTTTGTAGCGCATCTGAGCTAAAGGCTTCCGTTAAGAGCGCAAACTTGAAGGAAAATGGCGGTTTTCCACGAGACCCAGCAGGGAAGAATTACATAGTGGGTCGTTCAGAGAGATGAAGTCAGTGTGTGAGGATGATGGACGGAACCGAAACTTGCAAGCTCCACCGCCTCACAGAATGCTGACACATAGGCTTGGCCGGCAGAAGCGGGAAGCGGCGGCAAAGTTGAACGAGGCGGCACGTGCTCATTCCTCTTTTTCCTGTCCACCCAACTTCTCGACTGGTTCAAGACTTTTATTTCGCCCACGCCCGGTAACTTCCAGGATCGGTGAGACTGGTTTTCCGAACTTCATCAGCTCGCTACAGGACCGTCGCGACCTCGCCTCGGAAGCCGCATAAACCTCATCCCCGATCGAGAAGCACTTCGTGCTTTCGCCCAGTTTCTGTGCAGTTCGCTAGCTTGGATATTTTCTCACCACCGCCTGACTACGCGCCGGCATCCTTTCCCTCCCGGCACCATCCCGAACCTAAGACGGAGAGTAAGGCAGTCACTCGCAAAGATACACATACAACGCAATGATCTTGAAATAGTAGGGGCTTGCACCTGGGCCGCGTGCCGTAGATATCTACGGCGTTACCGCAGTGTTACCGCGTTCCACAGCGGCCAAAGGACGGCGGCCCGGAGTTTCCATGTCGACCGCGCACACTGGCACTTTGGTTGACATACACTCGGCACAGTACATAGTATTATACAAAGGATAGGCCATGCACGACAGCACTGGAAAAGGAAGACATGTAACGAAAAATGAAACCGTATGGGAAACAAAGGTAACTGCGGTGAAAACGTAGACAAACGCATACACTCTGCAAACAGAGTGTCATACGAAAGATATGCCAAGCACAGACAGACACAAGGACAGCAAGAAGGACGAAGATATATAAGTGTCAACGACAAACTATCAACGGCGCTACGCAGTCGCTGCCCTGTAGCAGTCCTGTAGCAACCAAAGGACGGCCCTCTCTCCAACGCTTGTACAATTAAACCCAATACAGTTACGTCCCTGATCGTTGTGACTCAGACCACGCGATACCCATAACGTTTGAGCGCTTTGAGCCCCTGCACAACTGCTACGGACAGGCAATAAGCATCTGTGTTCAAATCACCCCGTCTACTCACGGATAACACCCGGTCATGCACCATAATGAACGAAATTTACCCATCTCTCCAGGGTGATCCGCTTCTTCTTGCGCAACTTCTTCACCGCGAACCGGAGTGCTTTCGCAGATCTTTCGTGATACGGCACCCCTTGGTCGCGCCTCGAAGTAGTAGAAAATAACGCCTTGTAAAAGTGTTCCGCCAGGTCCCGTCCATCCTCGTCCACCATCGCCCACATAGTCCCGACCACACTCTTGAACCCGCAGTACTGTACCGCAGCTGCAAGATGTAGCACTTCATCGACGATGCTTCCTTCGGTCACCTCGGCCGTGTGACAAGCAGAGAGAAATGCGAATTCGGCGGTGGGGAGATGCGAGCGCACGATTTCGAGCAGCGTCAGGCGCTCGTCTCCATACAGCTCGAATCCGGCTTCGAATGGCTCGCCGGCCTCCAGTGTACCGTGACACGCGAAGTGAACAAATTGATGGCAACGGAAGCCGTCGATGACCGCGGCCGGTGTCGCGGCGTCTGAGATGAGGCTAGTGACCTTGGTATTAAGGGCCTGGACGACTTGGATCTCGCCTTTCACGGTCGGAAGAGATGGGTTGGGTTGCGCGACAAGTAGTAAGGAAGGACGTTCCGAAGATCGCGAGCCGAGATTGCGATTACGAGATTGGATGAGTGCGGACAGAGTTGGGGTATAGGAACAGATGTAGAGATCCAGGAAATAGCGCTTCTCCCCGTCATCGGATGGGATTGGACCCATGGCATGGAGAGGGAGGGAACAAAAGACGGATGTCGGGCACCACCAGATGCGGGACTGCTCTGGTACTTTCAGCTGACAGAGTCTGTCGATGACGGGTTTACCGACGAGCTTGTAGAGCTTCGCGAGAACAAGGGCCAAAGTTTGGTCATAATGACTTGAATCGAGCCCGTATCGGTTTCGCGAAGCAAATAATTTATTCTTCAACGCTCTCGCACGGCGGTAGAAATTGGCTGGGGTGGGGATGAGCGAGGGAGGCATGTGATGAAGCAGGATCAGGATGTCAGAACGCCATTTGGAATGGTTTACTATAATGACGGGACCACATGAGGCGACAGAACGGAGTTGGTCAAATGATGGAGATGTTAGGAAGCTGTCGAAGCCCGGTAAGATTTGAATCTGCGAAATGAGCTTGTCGCGCTCCTCCAAAAGCTTGCGTTGCTTTAGCAGGAGGCGACCGAATGGATCAACCGCCCTAAGGTCGTCGGCTGCGCTATCATCCATGCTTAATTTGTGGCTCGGTGGGATAGACGTGGTGAGGACCTCAAGGTCTCGGTTCACCGCCGTAAACTTGTGTCCTAAGTCTGGGTCTGCCTCAAGAAGTTGATCGATCGAAGTACGAAGGTGGCGCATCTCTGACCAGAGTAAGGCTCTCCCTCTTTCAAGAGTTTCGATCGCTTCCTCGAGTTGACGCTGATTGACCTGATACGAGGCATAGTCCAGCGGCATCCTATTAGAGTAGTCGGGCATCGTGGCGAGAGTGGCGTGCTGTTGCTGCAGAGTTGGCGCAAAAAGAAGAGCCTTTTGCATCGACGATATAGCATTCTCGTATGCAGTTAAAGTGGACGGATGACGGAAACCCCGCGCAAAAGAAGCCCACACGCATGCAAGCTGGAATCGATCGGGCAAGCTCGCGTGTCCGTCGTTGACACACTGCGAGAGTAGTTCGACCCCTTCATCGACGTCTTGCATACGGCGACCTCGAAACCGCACAGAACGGGTGAGCAAAGACCAGGAAAGTAGACGAAGTATCCCCGGGCGGATGTGCCCTGCGAATGGATATTCAAGAACTTGACTAAATGCGCTCATTGACTCGTCGAGGTATCTGATTTCGTTTGTGCGCTTGAATGCCTCAGAAAGGATCAAGCCGAATAAGCCGAGAATATAAAATGTGAATGAACTACCCCGATCGAATGAAGCAAGTGTGCTCCGTCCGTCCTCGATGACTTCTTCGATCTCCATCACGTCGTTATTCTGGATCCAGGAGAGAATATCTTCAAGGTGCATCGCCTTCTTGTACACCCTACCGAATTCAGAATCGTCGCCTTCGTCCTTCCTACCAAAAGCATCCACTAGTCGAGATACCAACGAATCGCTGGAACGTGCTCTAAGGCCTTCGACGGAGCCGAAGTAATGGAAACGCTGCTTTTCGGTGTCTTCCAAGGAATAATTAACAAGAGGATTAAAAGAGTGTTCTTCAGGAGGTGAGCTGAGAAAGGCACGAGCGCGATATATTGTCTCCTCTGAATATTCTGGGGTTTGGTGCGTTTTCGAACGGATAAATGCCAGCCCTGTCACGAACCGTTGGACCCTGGCTACGAATTCATCCCGACTGTCCCCGGGGGAGCTTGAAGCAATAATTTCATCCATCATGGACGCGGCCTCCTCATAATCGACATTCACAAAAGTCATACAATAGCGGGTGCCGAGACAAAAAGCAAGAGCGAATTGGACATCTCGCAGTTCCGGTTTGTGCATCTTCACCAGTCGCAGACACTCGATAACTTGGTCCAATGGTGGATCCGGGACCCACGGACGGATTGCGGACAAAACCGCTTTGGCAAATTGAAGGATGGAGCGAGTGGTGTCCCCATCGGACACATCCGAGGTAAGGAGCCCGCGGCATAGGACTGCCATCTCCCTAATGTTCTGCATCGCATTTCCAGCTTTTGAATTGACCTGAAAGGCCAACGCATCCACGAGCATTGTCGTGACTAGACGGCGCGGGACCCCTGATATATCGCGAGGCTGGTCTAAAAGATAGCGGAGGTAATTGGCTGCAAAAATGGCGTCTTCGGGTCGCCCGGATACTTTCGAGCGCCTGAATAGTGCGGAAGCGAGGAGCCACAAAGTATGGAGGATCATTGGACCGTGTTCTAGCCACAAACGAGGTGGGAGGAGAATCGATTCGATCAGATGAACAATTGACTTGTCGAGGTCATCCGCTGCATCTGACAGCGCATAGCGATCAAGTAGCGCCGTAGCCAGATTATGAATACAGGCAAGGCGGGTAGGATGGGATCGAGGTGACCGGAGGAGAAACTCTTCAGAACGAGCGACAAAGGAATCAATTTCGTCGATGTATCCTATAAACAAGGACCGCGACCAAGTCAGCAAGGAGGGGGCGTGGAGAGAAAGACGGAGAGACCGACTTACTTGGAAGGTCGGCCATTCTTAATATCTGAATATTAATCACGGATTGGTAGAGCAGCGAGTTGGGGTGTTGGGGGAGAAAGAAAGACGCCAGTCACGAATGGGACCCATTTCAACCGCCAGGACTAGGGCAAGGGTGGCAAGGGTGTTGGTAACATGCGTATCAAATAGAAGAATGATAAGACGTACAAGGAAACACAGCCAATATTCTCTCACGACTGCGGATGTCTGTCCCAGCTCCCACGCATACGGAAAACCAGCTTGATGGGCAGCCGGTTAACCAGAGGAAGTTGTCGAAGGTTGCAGAGCCAACACGACACAAGGACGAGGTTAATGTATGAGAGGGGTACCGGTGTTGGCTCTGGTTTAGGTGCGCCCGTGAAACACAATTAGAAATAGTAGTATACGGGACTAAGAGGTGAAAATATTGTTGCAGGGCGGTGCAACGTCAGTTCCGGGAATGACCGGCCCGGGCTCGGATCCGTGGCATCGTCTCGACCGCGGCCGCCGTTGGGCCCCGCAGCATCATTCAGCCCTTAGTCATGAATTGAGAAACCTGAGTGCATCAAGTGCTCTTGACAGTACTCAGCTTAGTGACCCCCCACCACAGTATACGTGTTTGCAGAATGAGCCCACCTATTGATCTGCAAGAGGTATTGGAGTCTGAGATAAAGTAGGTGCATCGAATCTCCCATGATGAGCAAACACCGAGCTTGATTTCTCCTCCTCAGGGAGTGGCATTTTCGTATGTCACGCACACACCCTTATTGAGTTGCTAATGACCTTTTTCGCAGATATCTACTTCCATCAGAAGAACGAACAAGAGCATCAAGCTGCGCTGCAGCTCCGTGACGCTGTCCTCCGACTGAGACGGGACGGCGCATTTGTAGCCGTACCGTTGTGGCGGGTGAACCTGGCACCAATTGGTCCTCATCCAGTCGGTGCGAATCCGCGCTCTCTTCCTTCGTATTGCCTCATGGGCTAAGTTCCCCTTACGGTAAGGCTCATATGAGATATGGTGCCCATCGGAGTCGTTCGCATCGGTATTCTCTTATCTTTGCATGAACCGCGGCGACCTCAGGTACGCAAATAGGCTCGAATATACGGACCTGTGATCGCTTACGAGAAGGGTTTCAGTGTCCTGGTACATCCTCTTACCAAGGAAGAAGTGAGTACACTTTTGAATAGCGCTTCTTTCAACTGATGTATCTCTGACCTACTACTACAGCGCAAGTAAGTGGGATCTCCAAACATGCATCCGTCTTTTTGCCTTACCGAGTGCTAGGGATCACGAGGTCCGCAATGCGTGGATTGGTCCCTCTTTCCCGCTTGACCTTTCTGTCCTCGCGGAAAGCGAGACGATTCCATTGCAATACCCATCACTGAGTACGTCTCCCGCGTGCCTCGCTTCCAGCGCCCTAGACGCTGACCGTTTCTCAGAGCTTGGTTACTCTTCTGAGTTGCCTCAGCTGTCACTCGAAGCACGCAAACGGCTCGGGGCAAATGTGGAGAGGACTCTCGAGGGAGAGAAGGATGCAGCGAAGGCGCCGCTAGATCTGATCATGTTGTGACCAAAATCCAACACCAAAAACGTTCTTGTGGTTTTATTGGATTCTCGACCATGTTTAGTCCGAGTCCCCTCGATCATGGATGGGATTGACCTTCGCTTGGAGCAATCCCATTGAGAAAGAGAAAAGAGATAACGAGATATCCAATAGTGATCGTACTAATTTCCCTTTTAATTTCCACCGGTTTTCCCAAAACAAAAAAAAACAAAGACCAGCGTGAGTGGCAAATTTTTTTCGATCTTCGTGTGCGCCTGCCTACGCTCAAGGAACTGTGCCCGGTGTTCGTAACCACCATCACGGGAGACGACGGAACCAGTGCGAACCAACCTGCGGAAGAAACTTGAAGACCTATTTTCCCGTGTCACGGAATAATTGCAGAACGAGAATCAGGTCTGAACTACGAGGCTGAGAAAAAATAAAATATTCAGAACTATTAACGTCAACGCTCAACGTTCCAGAGCGGTGACAGACAAGGGAGTGTGTTGCTGTACAGTCGGACCCCTCATACAGTAACCCATACTGTAAATGGGTCAGAGCGCGACGTCGCTTCCTCGAGGTCTTGCTCGAGGTTACTCAAATTAAACGCACGCTATCGCCACGAACAGGGACTTAAGTTTGACCGTGGAACATAGACTGGACCAAACATAGAAATCCTCGTACGTGTAGTGCGGTAGGACGCGGTTGAAAATAAGTAGTGCAGTCAAGTTTTGTGGCGACAGTTGAGGCGGCGAGGCCAACAGAACCGTGCCTTGCTGGTACAGTAGTCGACTCATCGAGTTCAAGAGCTCCGCCAGGCGTCGCACCCTTCTTCTTCCACCACCCCCACGCTTATTCACAAAGACCACCGCTATGGTCCGCACAAAGCCTCTCACCATAGTAGTCAAACTCGGTGTGAATCCGCCCCTTCCTCCAACGGCTAGCACGGCACGGCATTGACTCGTCCCTTTCCCCTTTCCCCCTCCCATGCCGCTTTTCTTTGCGTAATGCGTACGCCACGGCGGCACAGGAACGTCCTCGATCGTTCACGAGACGACGCACCAACCGCTTTTGACGACGCTCTCCGCGATCGTCGAGACCGCCGTGCGTCTACGCGCTGCGGGTCACAAAGTCGTGCTCGTCAGCTCCGGCGCGATAGGCGTTGGCCTGCAGCGTATGGCGATGCCTGCGCGCCCCAAAAGTCTTTCCGGAAAGCAGGCAAGTCAAAACATAAGCCAAGAAAATATCTTCTCTGCTGACCCGCGTAGGCGTTAGCTGCGATTGGGCAGGGCAGATTGATTGCATTGTGGGATAATCTGTTTGGCCAGCTGGGCCAACCCATCGCTCAGGTGCTTCTAACCCGTGGGGACATTTCGGACGTGCGTCTACCGCTTTCGTTACCTTTATCCACTCACACTGACTGGCCTCTTTCTCAGCGTACGAGGTATCTCAATGCCGTGAACACGTTCAAGGAACTACTCTCCATGGGCGTCGTGCCGATAGTGAATGAAAATGACACCGTCTCTGTCAGCGTAGGTATCTGATTCTCTCCGCCCTTTCAGACGCACGCCTGATAGTTCTTCCAGGAAATAAAATTCGGTGATAACGATACACTTTCGGCGATCACCTCTTCTATGATCCACGCGGATTATCTCTTCCTCTTCACGGACGTAGACGGACTGTACACTGCTAACCCCCGGAAAGATACTTCGGCGCAGCTGATCGAAGTCGTAGAGTCGACTGCTGCAATTCGCACACAAGGTGACTCAACGCTTCACACGTTCACATATGCCGATTGCTGATTACGATTGGTTGCTACAGTGAGCACGGCGACCCTCGGCTCGAGCTTAGGCACAGGCGGGATGGAAACAAAACTCATCGCGGCCGAGATCGCTACCGCCGCCGGCGTGACGACGATCATCACCTCGAGTCGCAACCCTCCATCTCTCTTTGCAATTCTGGAGTACCACGGCATGGGATCAGGTCCGAGCACCGTCGGCGGGGGGGCACGGCCGCCGCACACGCTATTTACGCCGTCCGTGACGCCCCTGCGAGACCTAAAAGCATGGACCAGGCACACGCTCACGCCCGCGGGTGCCGTCGTGATCGATTCAGGTGCGCACAGCGTGCTTTCGCGCCGAGAGTCGGGCGGGCGCCTCTTGGCGGCGGGGGTCCTGAGTGTCCGCGGGGCGTTTGCGTCGGGGCAGGCCGTGCGCGTGTTGGTACGTAAGGGGGCTGTCGGCGCAGACACTCGAGACGTGGAAGCGGCACGTGAGGAGTATGTCCGCGGGCTTGCGCCAACTCGGCCGGGCACACCACGTGGGACGGCGGTATCACCGCGGCAAGGCGCGGAGCCCGATGGAGCGGATGGGTCCCTTCCGGATCACGGAGACTCCGTGGACACCGTTGTGGCGGCGGAGAAAGACGTGGTAGATGAGGACCAATGGGAGGTAGAAGAGGTGGGGCGAGGATTGGCGAACTACAACTCCGTACAGATCGAGAAGGTGAAGGGGTTGAACAGGTATGTCCGTCCCGCTGTCTGTGAGGTCCCTTTCCTTTGCTTACAATGTAATGGCCTCTACAGCGCCCACCTTGAGCGGTTGCTTGGGTATGCAGACTCTGAATATGTCGTTGAGAATGTTACCATATTCGTATCGCCACGTTATTTGTTCGGAACAAATATATGATGAAATCGCTCCGATTTGGTGACCACAGGCCGGCCGTCTCGGGCTTCCACCTCAACCTCAGCTTTCTTTTTACCTTACCACTCCAGCGATGTTGCACGGCAACTCCGTAAAATTCCTCACTGGTGCGTTTCTTTTCATCTATCTTGCCTCTATTCTTCCAGAACTTAACTCCCTCACTCCTCGCCAAGGCAACAGCCATCCGGAGCTCGCCGCCGCTGTGGCCGAGCGGTGAGCTGCAGTTTTACCTGCGCAGCCCCGAACCAGTCCACGGACTGTGTCTTTCACAATCCACCTAGGCTTGGTACTCCCCTCACTCCGTGCACGGTCACAAAGTTCTCGAATGGGGAGATCAACGTGAAAATCTCAGAGTCTGTTCGCGACGAGGACGTCTTTATCCTCCAATCCGCCTGTCGCGACGTCAACGACCACCTGATGGAGCTCCTCATCCTCGTCTCCGCGTGCAAGGGCGCTTCCGCCCGCCGCATCACCGCCGTCATCCCGTGCTATCCCTATGCCCGCATGGACAAGAAGGACAAGAGCCGCGCGCCCATCACCGCCAAGCTCGTCGCCAATATGCTGGCCGTTGCCGGTTGCGACCACGTTATCACCATGGATCTGCACGCGAGCCAGATCCAGGGCTTCTTCGACTTTCCCGTTGACAACCTCTACTCTGAACCTCTTATGATCGCATATATCAAACACCATATCAAGGGCTGGCAGGATGGGATCATCGTTAGTCCGGATGCAGGTGGTGCAAAGCGGTCTGTGATTTATTGTTGCGAACATAGGTAACTCTTTAAGCTAAACTCTTGGGGCCATCCGTAGTGTCACCGCCATCGCGGACAAACTCGGTCTTGAATTCGCTCTCTTCCATAGAAAACGAGATGGAAAAACCCAAGATGCGCCGGAAAAGATGGAACTCCTGGTCGGCGATGTCAGAAACAAGGTGAGCCCACTATCGCTGACTGTCACTCGCCATTCGCGTCCCTTGTCGTTTTGAACGGGTCCAATCTAGGTGGCAATTCTGGTGGACGACATGATCGACACCGGAACGACGTTGGCGTTGGCCGCCCGATCTTTGAAGGAGAACGGCGCGTTACGGACTTATGCGTTGGTCTCTCACGGTGGGTCCGTCCATCTCGTTCACTTTCTTTTGCTGACCGAGCAGTAGGCCTGTTCTCCGAGGCGAGCATGAATGTCATTGAAAGTCTCCCCTTAGAGACGCTGGTGGTGCGAACCGCTTCGCTTTCGCTGCGTCGATGCCGCCTGCTGATCCCTGTGAAATCACAGGTCACAAATACAATGCCACAACAGGACCATCAGAAATCTTGTACGAAATTAGTGACGATAGATATAAGTTCGACCATCTCGGAAAGCATACGTCGTACGCACAATGGCGAGTCGATCAGTCTACTATTTGGAGATTGGGTAGATGTAGGGATGAACGGCTTTTAGACAAACGTTGTTTTTTTAAAAGGAGATGTACACGATCATCTCACATGATTCTTACTACTCAATGTACTTTTATTAGACCCAACATAGGCATTCTATAACGGAATCGATTTGCAAGACCAAGCGAGACAGCATCGCGTACGACCAAGGACTGTATGAAGTTTTCTGTGCCGTTCTTATAGTATGCGTCTGCTTGCGTGGCACTCGCACAAACGCGGCGACGACGCCGCTCAGGTCCTATCTTGAAAGCCATGCTGGTCTGCTCCCGTTCTTAAACCCAAGTAATTCGGCCCTATAACGATGGGATATCTGGAATTCCACAATTTCATGCCGCCTCCAGCACCAAAGAAATAGGCCTTCGCCTATCACCAAGGAATCCAACACGACCGACTAACGTATTTATCACGGCTACGTGCACGCCCGTGCCCGTACCCGCAACAAGATTCGCAAGGTTGTGCTCATATTGCTGAAGGTGGCTGATGCTATTTCCAGACACCTCACAACTCCGATGTTCATGCACGTTCATGAGTGATGTACTTCGTACCCCAAAAGACGGCGCGCTGGAAGTCAAGACGGTAGCAGAGTGCAGAAGCTATGATATACATATCGTTTCTCCGATCATGGATGTAGTGTATGGCACGCTTACAACACCGCTCCTGCTTGCCTACTGTGGGAATATTCGGAAATGTGTGGAAAAGTGCAGGCTGTGTCACGGTGTTCTTTGGGCACTGTTAAAATTCGCAGGCGTGAGTTTGCCCAGGTTAGTAGGTCACTATCAGTGATGTGACGTAAGTGATGGATGGAGCCTTCCAGAGTCTATACCGATGTCTTATAGCCCGTGGGCACGGGCACTAGTAGTAGTGATACTAGGTGCCCGAACATGGCATAGTGAAAACCAAAACGCCACCAGAACGTTTCCTCGTGCCAGAACACGCTATCCAGATCCACCTTAATTCCGATGCACTAGGCGAAGGTCCAGAAGCGGTGGCGGGAGAGCAGGTAATTATTGATAGTATTGAGACCTTACGACTCCGAGTCTTCGGGTTTCTCCCAGTGGTAGTTCCTGTGCTGTATCTGTGATCGAAGCCTCCATAGTGGCGGAAACTACAACCGCGCCTCCCAAGTGTACCCGATGGGCGGTATATATAGCAGCCTCTTCAAGATAAAGGAAGGGCATCTAGTTCACCTTCTTGTCTGATCCAAGCCACTGTCTTCGTCCCCATACCTCGCGGGCGTCGTGGGGGTTCAAGTCAGCTTCCTGACCTCCAGGTCAACACCGTCAAGACGGGTGTGCACGCCCGTAACACAGGATGTTTCAGTATGTCTCTGATAACTTGGCTTGGTATAAGCATGATCATGACCGTAGACTAGTATGGTACAACTCGCTCTAGACGATGGCCCTCTGCTCAGACGGCCGGAGTACATCACACACTCAAGCTCTCCGTCGGTAAATGTTGAGTTCTCGGGCGAACGTTGAAATTGGAACGTACTCACATGGTGCTATAGTCACTGCAAGACAACATCTCCCGCCCGTTTCACGTTCGACACCGTGCGACAAGTGGTCTCTCCACTCGCTTTCAGCCCCTGCACAAGCGGCCTTGCCAATGCCTCATGACGAGCTACGCTCCCAGTTGCACTTGGCATTGCCCATGTCGTTTCGAATAACCCGCAGCATTAAGTTGCGGTCAGCGTAAGGTGCGTTTCGTTTAATTGGCTAATGTTCCTGGCGGCACGCACCGGTGAGGAGAGTTACGAGTGTCTTCATCATGAGTCGATCGCCTGCGATGCATCCCGCCTGCGAATGAGTTAGTCGACGGCGCCGACCCGGCGAGTGAACCGGCTCCAATAGTCCCTTTGCCTGTGGGCCGGGAATAAGACTGAGTGGTCGACCGTCGAGTGCGTGTGAATCGGTGTGATCAGCACCGTCTCCGGCCCGGATGGGCGAATACGGTGGAACCATGGATATGGTGCATCTTTCGGAACTGCTCACGGATGATGGTGAGCGCATCCGTCACGTTTTGCAATGATTCTCACTCCTAATACCCACGGCGAAACTGTCTTGGTTCAGAGTTGTCCATCAAGATCTCCGAGGCATGAAAAAACAACACGGACAGTGCACCAGAACGCCGGATTTAGTGCATTTGCGTCAAGGCGCTAGCATATTGGCCGTCGGGGAATTCTCGGGAAGGAAGAACAGGTCTTTCTCTCCAGCAGTCCCGAGTATCCATCCCCGCAACGGCTGTCGCGCCTGAGCGGCTTCCGCGTACAATGTCATAACTTAGTACCTTAGAGGTATGTGCTAACAGCGCGTTTTATGACAACTCTGTAAACCTAACAAAGAGATAGACCACCGTTTTTTTTCCTCGCTACAACCCCCCGCGCGTGGTAGTGGAAACGCTTCATGGAGGTGACAGGTGAGAAAGTTACATCGGCGTGCGTTCCTTGCCAGTGGTGCATTCTCGTTCTTACTCTCGGACGCTTATGCTCGCATTGGGGCACAGCAAAAAATAAACGCCGCAATTTGGGACATGGGCCCTCTGATCTGGCACTTGCATCATATTTGGCTCTGCCTCCTGGCGGCGGTGCCCGCCCAACACTCCCGTTTCGTGCCATATGCACTTTGGTCAGTGCCTATTGCCCTCTACAGCTCATAAAAAGTGGTACAACGTGTGACTATCGCCTACTTTTCTTCGTTTTTAACTAGTCGTCCAGTCAAGTGTTCAGTCTCCCGGTATTTTTCTATTCTTACTCCTTTCTTTCTCTCATCATCTAACTCAGTAAGTCTCAGTTGCTACACACGCACACACGCACACGCACGCACACACACACACAAACACATCTACAATTCCATTTCAGCAAACCAGTCAGTCATGGGGCCTGCAGACCCCTCATTCAGTGTTCCTATAAAATACAAGAGTGAGCTGCCCCATTCTCAATCTTGGCCTTGCCACCGTACTCAGCGCTGTCCAGAAGTTGACCCAGGCAGGGACGCTCACGCCCTGGCTTTCAGTAGCAACGGCCGGCACAGAGCGACAACATCTACAACTCCACGGTACAGGGCGAGATCGTCTCAATTCTCAGACCCATTGAATTTCTTTCCCGGTCCACTTGGGGGTATTCTCGGAAGGGGACGTTAAAGTCATGGGAAGAGCGGGTGGTAGGGCTCGCGCCAAAGCCACGGAGAACTATAAATGTCTGCTCAGGTGGATCTTCGCACTTCATAGCGCAGATCTGGAGTTACCAATGTCGCTGGTATCTATTGTTCTTCGTAGTTATGTTGAAGGTCCTTACAACTGGTTTGCTTAATCAACTTGAATGCATGCCAGACCAGGCTTGTCGATGACATTCGCCTTTTCTTTCTTTGGAGTCCACATTTACGCCCTCTATCACGATGAGTGACTGACCAAAATGTCTTTCAGTGAAGAGCGATATTGAGAGAAGAAAGTCTATGTCGAATTAGAGAAAAGGAGAAAGGCGGACAACCCGGCTTCCGGGTCCTCGCAATCACGCATAGATTGAGTCACCTTTATCTTCCCGATGAAATGAACCAACGATTGCGTGGTGGGGAGGACTGGGAGAATGGTTCGCAGGGGAGCCCTCAGGCAGGTGGTGCGGACAGTGTGTAACAGTGCGAAGAACAGGGAAGAAGGTATCCCCCAGAAAGCAAAACGGAATGCCACGGCATGTTCATTCCTTCTCATTAGGTCATAGCGGGTAAGCAACCAGTGCAGAACTTCATCCTATCTACAAGGGTGGAACCTGCGTCTGTCAAGAAACTCCGATAACGTGCCAACAGTGGTTATGGGGCGACCAGAGTGCCGGCGGACAGCGGCGAACTTCGTAACAGGTCCCACAAACTGACCTTCTAAGAAAAGTAGATACAGGGCTGGCAACACTTCGGCGACCATCTCCCCAGTGACATCACGAAGTGCAAGAGCAACGTGTCCTGCCAACTGCCTAGATACAAGGAGTGTCCCCATGACGGTAAATGGGTGGAGAAGATCCAGCCATTCAGTGTGGTC
The DNA here is from genome assembly GCA_021525025.1 of Lactarius hengduanensis. Lineage (NCBI taxonomy): Eukaryota > Fungi > Basidiomycota > Agaricomycetes > Russulales > Russulaceae > Lactarius > Lactarius hengduanensis. Next base: position 37,491 of record JAKELI010000275.1, on the reverse strand, counting down.
CACGTCATTTTTTCAACCTGGTCGCAGACGATGCGCATGGATGGAGAGATGGTCCACGTCGGAGAGTAGAACAGAGGATTGGCTGAATATTTGGGCCATGGATGAAACCTGCCAATCAAACCCCTGGCATGAGACTTGAAGAAAAAAATAACTTTTGCGGAGTGCTCCTTGTCCGCAAATAAAACTGATGTAGATGTTACTGCCACTAAATCCCACTTGCGCATGCCTGAACGGGGCCAGCCCGAAATTTTCGGTGCGACCGATGAACTGGGACAGATGGGGAACCTGAAAGGTAAGTTGATTGAAGTATGTGATTCTGGAGAAGACGAGTCGAGGAGCGTCGATTTGGGCCACGAGGCCTTCCAAATATTCGCTATTGCCTCGAAACCCAAACATGGTGAGAGACGGAAGGACGAGCCGCGCCAGGGGAGGCGTCAGAATGGAGCCAAAATTCGGGTCTGAGGATTGGAATCGAATAGAAAGGGTTTCGAGCCTGGTCAGCGCGGCCAGACCTGTAGCCAACGCCTGTGGTGAAATGTAACCGTCCCGGGGTATATTGTGGAGTTGGAGATTGATAAGGCCACTGGCCGATAAAAAGAGTGTGGGTAATGATGGGAATGGAATGCCTTCTAGGTATATTTCCTGTAAGATGGGGCGGATCCAGCCAAAAATGTGTGGGGAAGGATTGGCACGTTCTGATCTTCTGACGAGAGCCGAAGCAGTGTCAGTGCCGGAAATGGTTCCTGCATCACCGTGGCCACCTTGTCCAACAGAGAACATGTGAGAGTGAGCTTCACGCAGCGTATGCGATCGGAGTGCTCGAGTGCAGCAATCACATTATCTTCTTCGTTGGGAAGCAAGCTCTTGTCACTCCCAGGGTTCCAGTATACGTGATATTCGATGCTGATCGGAAATGCTGGCCAGCAGCCTATATTTTTCCTGACGGGTGTTCCGTGTGTGCAGAGGAGTTGCAGATCGAGACGGCGAGGTGACGAAAATATGATTTGCCGCCATCTTTGGCATACATGTGCCAGTCTGCGCCATGCCAACATGCAGGAAAACGGAGACTCGTGAGGTTTGCGTAGACAGAAGATAAATGTTTCTAGTAAGACATTATCAGGGAGCACGTTGATTGTCGCTGCATGTCTGTAACTCTGGGCTGTGCCACGCACGCCGTTAACAACCGTTCAAGGCGCTACACGGCGTCTCGAAGACGCACCTCGAACTCGTGTTTTCCTTGGACTCTGGCAGAGTCCTCTATAAGCCTTTCCCGTCTTCGAACCATTTCGAGGGCCATGGATAGCCACTAAAGTGGCGCCTGAGGACGAATAGGGAGAAATTGTCCCAGCCGGCGGGGAGGATGGACGACGGGCCCTGGAAAGACGGCTAATTATAATATTAGCAGCGACGGGTATTAGTCCGACAATAAATGAATGGGCCCAAGACATACCGGTTTGAGCTCATGGGTGGGAGCCGGGAGCCTGAGGACCTCCTATACTAGTTGCTTTTATACTATACTAGCGCCCCCCCTAAGTGCCTAGTCAAGTACTGTATGATAAGGCACATGTCTACAACGCCGGCGCTGCCTTCGTCACCCTTGTCGGTCTCCACGCGGCTCCACAGTAGGGAGTCAGTCCCAAGACAATGGCACACCGTCAATGGGAAATAGGGACAGTAGAACCCGATCAGAGATCACGGTGTTTGACACGATAGGTGGGCAACTTGAATAGTCGTGGTGTGAGTACTGGCAGGGAAACGGCGTTACGATTTCAAGTCGCTGCCACTGCCCAGATTTGGGCTTGCTTATCCCTTCGTCACAACAACTTCCGCCTTCTCACTCATTTTCACACTGGCTCCCCCCGTCTTTCCCTCTCGAACCTTCTATCTGTCGCCGCAGCCTGTACGACAGTTTAGCTGGTGGACTGATAGCTCAGGACGTACAAGCGAGAAGTGTATACCATATTGTGTGCATCTCTCGACACGGTTCTTCGATTGGCTGTCCCCGCTGCAAATGAGCTGGAACAGTGGCAAGAAGCTTGGTAGTAGTACAGGAAGAGCACCGCGACAGCCCAAGGTGAGTCGCCAATCGTCGTTAACATGTGAATGCTGAGACTTTTGTCAGAGCATTAGTCCAGAGCTTCCCAGATGCGTCGCTATGCATATCCGTTGGGGTTGACGGTCAGATTTTAGACAAATGTCGGCATCGTACTCGTGTTCTCCTGGCGACTTCCTTCGTGCCCGGCGCCCGCAAGCGGTCAAGGCGCGAAGAGGGTCCGTTGCGGCCCTTCGTCGTACTCAGCGGTATTTGACTTGGTCTCAACGGCACCCACATATTTCTTCATAAAGGAGGGTACACGATCGTTCGACTGACGTCTGTCGCGAACGCTGTACAATAGGTATGCAAATGGCTGCCGTCGTCAGTGTGCTACTTCCTCAGCGGGCAACCTAGAGTCTCACTAGTATTCGTGCACGTCGTTTCTGGCTGCGACCGCCCCGGTGCGATTTAGAGTGTGGACGCAGGATCCCGATAAGCAAGGTTCAGGGAGGTTAGCACTGTCATGGTCTGTCAGTTGCTTATCGTAATTTGTGGTACGGTGTTGCATTCTTCAGACTTCTTCTCTGTCCTGGTACCACCTCGGGATCGAGTCGGTGCGCAGACAGCTTCGCTTTCCCATGTTTCTATTGGTTGAAGTCATAGACAGATATACGATGGGGATTGGTACCTCGAGCTACGAGACACCTCGTAAAACTGAACTATAACCTGGCAGGTCGATGAGACACCAAGAACATCTCAAATATAACACGCTCTCATCGGTGTGCCATGATTTCCTCATACTGGTATCGGATATCTGACACGCGTGGACACGCCCATGTTTACTCCGCGCCGCATCCGAGTCGCCGCCGTCGATAACAGATAGCGAACGTGGCGAGTGCCCACAGGCGTGACGCGGAACGCCCGTTCTTTTGGTGTTACTGCTGGCCAGTCGACGGATGGATTTAGAGCCCAATTCAATACTTGCTACTTATCACTTGCGCACGATCCGCCACCGAACGACTCGTTTTCTCGATAGAAGCGAATGTTGGGATGACGGCCCGAACTCGAACAATTCATGCAATATTCATGCCCGTATTGTCTTTTTTTTTTTGATCCATTTTATTACTGGGATACATGTTGCCCGTATTGTCTCGCATGTGGGCGAGATTTGCATCTTGAAGAAGGGGAGAGCGTGGTAACATCAGTCGATCGTCCGTTTTCGCGATGTCTGCGCAGAAAAGTAGAGGGGCACCGAAATAAGAGCCAACTCAGTCGGTGCCACCATGCTGGTCGTGGTCCTTCATGCACAGCAGGGATAGTGGTAGCGCTTCGTGTACCGTAAGGGTTGAAGGTGCGATTGCGAAACATGTATTAGCCGAACGTGCGACGAGCGCATGTATCGCGCTTTGCATGTACAGCATCTCGCCTCCGATCCCGATCGCGCGAGTCGGACATTCGCTACGCCAGCCTTGCATGATATAAATCGCCAGGAGACCAACGCCTCCGGGTACAGCAACTATGTCCTTCGCTTCACCATACTATATCCGATTACCAGTAATGTTGACTCAGTTCAGCCTGAGACATAGAGTCATGGTCTTCGTCATTACGTTGTGAGGTTCTTTGGTAGTTTTTGGCCGCCAGCGCGAGCTTGTGACAGATACGGCACGAACCCAGAAGCCTCTGGAGATATCAAGCTTTAAAATTGAGCGAATGAGTCACCTGCTTGCTCTGCGGATAGCACGGTTCACAAGACCCGTCCGGACCCGAGTTGCGCTAAAGCGAGTTGGCTATACAACCCGAAACGAGACTGTTTCGACTAGACACCGCCATCCGCCATGATATCATATGCTGAGCAGCTGAGTGTCACCTTTAGCATCTAAATCAGGAAATAGCTGACTCAGCACCATAGAAGTGAGGGTGTGGACGGTTAGAGACTTTTGCGAGAGAAGTCTAAAACAATTTGCGTTGCGAAAGACTACAGCAAGAGAACGTATGGGGGTACAAAGTGGTACATATGGTACCTGTACAGTATAGCAAAACATTTGACATCCGTCCGAAATGATCCTTCCAAGCTCCATTTCCAACAGACCCCATACACGTGTGCAGAGGTGAACGATTCAACGCTTCCAGGAGAGACGGCCTGACGATAGACACCTTTCAGTGAAAACAAGAAAAGAAATAATGAACAAAGAAAAGAAGCAAGACTGAGATCGGCTCCGAAGGCAGGAGCTAGTCATCCTCTAAAGAAAACGAGAACAAGGATGACGGTTGGGCGTCTACTCCCGGTCCCGGTCCCTCGACCCCGCTGAGCTGGAGGTATAGCTATCCACACGGCTCGGAGGCCGCGACGTCGACATGTGCCTGCTGCGCCTCCTCGAGCGGCGCGGTTCCTCCTCCTCGTCGACGATCAACGGACGCTCGATGCACACGAGCTCGAGCATGCACGGCATGACGACATTAAAGCGGTCGAGCACGAGCGCGTCGTTCATCTGCATCCCGCCAAACATCGTCTGCGGGCCGAGCCAGTCGAGCGCCTTGAGCCCGTCCCCGAGCTGCCCGCCAGGCACGCCCGCGTTGCGCGAGCGGTTGTAGTGGTACGCGTCGCGGATCGCGCGCCGCTTGGCGCCCGACGCGCCCTCGTAGTCCTCCTTGCGCAGCCGCCGCTGCAGGTGGTCCGAGAGCTGCTCGATCACGTCGCCGCAGGTGACGCCGATTGCCGGGCTGGCCGCCTTGATGTCGAGGATCCAGGGGAAGACGTTCGAGACGAGCCGGATGTCCGTTACGCGTGGGAACGTGGCGGGCTCCTGCCGGCCATTGGACCAGGAACGGTGGGAGGGGTCAGTCGAGCGGTGGCAGTGCGCGGTGGAGAACAGCATGTTCCAGCGGAGGTGCGCTCGCTCGTCGTCGTCGCCGATGGGAAGGAAGCAAAGGGTTGATCTCCAGCTTCGTGCCGACAGCCTTGATCAGGATTGGCTCTAGCACGGGGCCATCTGTAAAAAATAGCACAACGGGATCAGTTGAATATTATATCACGCAAGCAAGCGGCTCGCGTACAGTGTGGTCCCGCTGCGAAATGACCGATCTTGTCGTAGCGCTCGGCGCGTGTGAGCCGTTCCGGCTGGCGCGGCGGTGCAGCGGGCGGCGGAGGACCTGGCGGAGGGTAGGCCATCGGAGCGGGGACCCATGCGGGGGTCGCATAGGCCATCGGATACCCGTGTGGTGGCATAGCAAATTGCGGTGCGGGAGTGGCGTACTGAGGCGCGAAACCGTGGGCTGGGTGGGCAGCCGGTGGCGGTGCGTACGGGCCTGGAGCGAGGTGGGGGTTCGTTGGGGGCAGGGGCTGGGCATATGCGCCGAACGCAGAGAAGGGAGTGGACATAGGGCCTGCCCATGGCGAGTGGATCATGCCTGGCATCGCACCGTAAGGATTTGCGTATGCCTGCTGTCCGGCTTGTGGACCTATCCAGTCTGCGGAGACGCCAGGAGGGTGGTGCTGTGGGCCAGGCGCATGGCCGGGTGGGGGACCAGGAGGAGGGCCACCGTCTGGAAGTTGGACGGTGGGCATATAGTAGGACCCAGGAGGAGCCATGGGGGGCGGAACGAAAGGTGTGCCAGTGTACGGGGAGTAAAACGCGTTGGGTGGAGGAGACAACGTCGAAGACTGGAAGCGGTGTAGTCGGGGGGTGGGGCGGTGAGGACAGTATTTTGTAAGCAATTTTTGTGAGCTATGCTTACCTGGCTGGGCGACATCGGGACTACTGCTGGAAGGACGGCAGGGGAGTGTCCTCCTGGGCTTCCGAAATCTGGCCGAGGAGGAATGAAGGGAGTAGCAGGTTCGGAGTCAGGCATGATGGAGGCACGTCAAAGTTTTCCACGGGTTCAGCTGCTCCCACACTACAGGATTAGAGACAAAAAGGAGAAGCGGAAATAGGTCGGCGCACCAAGGAAGAGAATGGGCAACTGGCGTCGTAGTCCGGAGTTGACTCAGAGGTTGACTCAGAGGTTTTGGCTGTTGAGTATGAGATAAGATTTGGCGGAATAGAAGAAGCAGCACGCGGGTATCAAGGAAAAGCGCGCAAGTTCAGCGCGGAGATGTGATGTGTATGGGTCGAAAAAGAACACACGTACGTGACAAAGTCCCGACGGGCCAGGTCGGGCTCGATCAGGGTTGGACCAGGGTGAAGGGTACACCTAAATTTCCTTTAAAAGGCGAACTGACTGTTTTTGCCAGTCCCGGCGATGCGATTGGAGCAGTCCCACGTTGCGAGCGAGCGAGGTCGTCCCCGACAGTCGAGCCCCGGCACCCGAGGAACGACCGGCGAGCCAACGCCGAGCTCACGAGCGAAAGACTCGTCGACGTCGAAACACGTGTAGCATCACGGGACTCACGTCACTCGACCATGTGACCATGCGTCTAACTCTATTCCACTACAAAGCACGGCTTCGACTCTTCCATACATTCATCCAGATGGTTGCATGTGATTAGGATGAACCGAGTAGAAGGAATAAATTTGCAGGTCATATCCAAAAAAAGATACAAAGCATAGATTCAATACAACGGGAGCGAGCCGCACTACAAAACCACAGCCTCTAATTCGCATAAGTCTCCAATTTCATCACAAGGATATTGGGAGCGGTGAAACCGAGACGCTGCTCAGCGTACCGCTCGTCACGGTTCATTTGGTCAAAGAAATGTGCCTCGCACAACCAATCTTTCGCAAAAGCAATCAGTTGTACACCCAAAAGGCCGATAATACATAATAGGATACATACCAACTCGCTTGAGACGATTGAGTGGCGTCGGGGCTGGAGACGAATAGAATCCGTTCCACTGAGCCCCACCACCGCCGAGGCCTGCGGCATTACGAGCGGCGACCTGCTTGATCCGTTCCTGGATGCGAGGCTGTGTTGCGGAGAGCTCAGCCTCAGTGATCACGTTTTCCACATAGCTAGTGTATGTAGTCAGAAATATAAATATCCCAGATGAGAAAAGCGGGTGCCTACTCCTTGTGCATTTGTCCGCAGATATCCCCAAGTGTGATTCCCGCCTCGTTTCGTACTGTGGTGCACCACGGAGAACGTTCGGTGACGATGTGGAGAACCGACACTCGGGGAAGGGTAGCAGGCTGGTTCACTGCCTCAAACGGGTGGTCGCGGTCCGTTTGCTGTTCGTTAAAACCCCCAGTGTACCCTGCGCAGGCAGACGATTATTAATGTCCGATTGGTGGTCGGAAAAGGGATGCACCAGTGAGAAGGTTGAAGATGAGGATGAAGCTGTGGGACTTGGTGAGGATAGGGTGTATTTGTAAATTTGGTTTGAGAAGATAGAGGTCCGTTTGAGTGAGGACAGGCCCATCTGAAGTATGTATGAGAGGAGTTTAAGGAGGAGACATCAGTGCGTACATGCATTCCCAGTTGACCAACGGTCGACACGAACGTTATCCATCATTAGTTAATCTGTGAATGGTAGTGGAAAAGGGTTGAGACAACCAAGGGCGTGCACACATCGCCTCGATGAGCTGACTCGATTCGGAATTCGGCCATCGCCAGAGCTTATCAATTTTATTAGATAAGATAAGATATATCCACCGCGGCACTTGGGCAGCGTAACCTTTGGCTCATCACTCGGACATCGATTCTTTACGAGCCATCAGTTTCTGACATCTAGAACCCGCCTTTGATCAGGGAGGCGCAATAATGGCTCCAAAGGGTGGGAACGCGAAGAAAGAGAGTGGCCGTGCCAAGAAAGCCGAGAACGAAGCGAACAAGCGTGCAGCAGCGGAGGAGGCAAAGGTCTGCATCTCACCCCCGATTTACCCTCATTTTGTTGAAATCCTATCATAAAGGAAAGCGCAGAGGCCTCCAAGTGGGACGACGGCTCACGATCTACCAAGAAAAGCAAGGAGGACAAGGAGGAGAAGCGCAAGGCAGAGCTCGCGCGTAAAGCGGAGAACGCGCGGCTGCTTGAAGAAGAGGAGGCGGCTCTACGCGCAAAGAAGGCCGCACCGAAGCCCCCCGCGAAGAAAGGGCATCCCAAGCCTGCGGGTCCGGGTGCTATTGCTGCGGGTGATGGACTCCCCGACCCAACTCTTGCCGCGGAGAGCTCCAGCAAGAGCGGTGATGAACCCCCCAAGGAGGTCGAGAGTTTCGCCGCTACTGGAATTGACAATGCCCTCGACTTGCTCGAGGTCGTCACCGCGAAGGTGGACAAGGCGAGCATCGGGAATCAGGCGGCAGGCATTCGAGAAGCACCCAGAGGTGTGCAATTTCGCGTTTCTAGTTCAGACTAGTCGCTCGTCTCTGACACGATCGTATTCTGTAGAGACGATTCAAAGTAAGACATCCCTTAGTTTTGCATTAAACCTGTCATAGCTGACGTTGTATCAAGGCGGCTTTCAATGCATACATCGAGCGTGAACTGCCGAATATTCGGGAAGAGGTACCCTATTTATTTCCACGTATCGATGACTCTGGTCTTACAAAGTCATACTTTCAGCAACCCGGGCTGCGCCTCCAGCAATATAAGGTTTGCCACCCCTGCGTGTAATCTGTGAACACTCTTGATCTTTCGTGGCCTCATTAGGATCTCCTGTTCAAGCAGTTCCAGAAGTCACCCGAGAATCCGTGCTTTATTTCCTTTCCTTATCCCTGATCCCTAAATCAAACTAACTTGTATGACATTGGCAGGTTCAATCAATCAACGGTGGATTACAATGCTACGAACGAGGACAAGGTAGACGTTCTACGTCGGAGGCAGGAAGAAATCCGCGAACGGCTGCGGGAGAAATCCTGAGGGTTTTTTCTCTCGGTACCAACAGTTGGCGCGTAGGTATTATGCTGTGGTAGTCCTGTACTGCTGTACGATTGTACTGGTATTTGATAACCGGATTTGGCAATGTTTGTCATTGTGCTGCCACCGCAGTGCGGCTGTACATGTACTTATGTAATCGACTCGGAACGACACGCTGATGTTCATTTTTTTTACTCCGAAAAAATCCTGTTCAAGGGTTCTCAAATGCCTGGGCTGATCCACGACATGGACTCTTCACCAAACATGGCTGAATCACCCACCCCAACAGAAGACTCAAAGCGCACCAACACACTCGTGCTCACCCAACTACCAACCCCCTTCTTCCATCCACGAGTCATGGACGCTCTACGCGACCATTTCGCGGCTCACGGCAAGATTCGTGCATGGGCCCCTCTACGGACATTCGCACGTGTCATCGTCGTCTACGAATCCGAGGACAGCGCAGACGAAGCCAAGACGCACAGCGACGGGCTGCACATCGATGCCACTCCAGAGACGTACGTACGCCCCCACGCCTTTACCCTTCGCACATGTGCTGATCCCGGATGATCGATAGCCCGGCGTTCGTCCTCCGCGCATTCCGCGCAGACCCGACCCCAAAGACGCCGCCCGGCGGCGCGCACCTCCGCCCGCCTGCGATCGAGAAGAACTTCCTCATCTCGCCCCCGGGATCGCCCCCGGTGGGCTGGGAGCATGTCGTGGAGGAGCCGCCCAACTCGACGCCCCTCGCGGAGGACCTCATCGCCGCGCTGCGCAAGCTGCAGCTCACTGCGGGCACTGCGGCGGCGGGCGGGCGTGAGATGTTGCTCGATCCGGAGGACGGCGCGGGTATCGGGGTGTACGTCGAGGATTGTGACATGATGGAGCAGGGCCTCGACGAGGAGCCGGACTGGGTGTATGGCGAAGATAACCCGTCTCGCTTGGTATATAAGCCCATCCCGAACAGCACTCCCACCACTAATACCACCGTGACCGGCCCGTTCAAGTTTGCGGCCTTTGGTATGTACCCCGATCAATACTACTTCTTTTGTCGCATCTACTCCTTGGGATGATATCTTTCTTAGACTGTTCTGACCCACACGGGCATGCGGAACATTAACATGCATGGCTTTCTGAATCTCTTTCTCCGATTTCTTACTCCGCACTCCATTGATTGCCGAGGCTGATTGGCGATATTCTTTTTTATGCAGGCACCTGTCTCACCCGTCACTGGACCACTTCTGACCTAGTGAGCATTGACTTTCTCTTGTTTGATGTGATGAACACCGTTCAGACCTGTTCTGTAAACACATGTGAATGTGAAGACAAACAACAAATTGCCTTTTTAATCTGATCTTGGTCATTTTTGTTATGCGTAAAAATGAGGGTCGCTGACAGCCTTTTTTTACAGTTGTATCTAACGCAGCCATTCACTGTAAGAACCTTTGCAATCCAAGCGCTGTAATGTACTGTCATTGATGTAGACTAAACGCATGCATGTATGGTAGAGCCATTCTCTTCATGCGATCACAGGACTTTTTTGCTTTAATGGACAGTCTGGTCGTTCGATGTGTCTCAGTGAAGTGGTATTATGAAGGAAAGTCATGGAACGAACGAACTCGAAGAATATCACAGGGGAAAAAATAGCGCCAGGTCGAACGCCCGCCTCCTGTTCGTGGGGGGGATTGTATATGCGGGGGCACGGGGATAAGGGGGTGATGGCAAGCACGAGAACGCAGTGTCGAAAACAAGGTTGATGGCGGGAGAGGGACAAACCAGGCCGATACATCGCTACGGCGCAAAGGGAGAACTTCCCTGCGGACCTCCGTCGCCCGAGGAAAGCGGAGAAGGGGCGAGTGACTAGCAACCCGGAGGGGTCTCGGTGGCGTGGCGTGATAACTAGTCATCCCTTCGTACCTAGACCGACATGCCCGGGCGACCGATAACCCAAGGTGTGGCGAGAGAACCGAGGCGGGCAGAGCGCTGGGCTGACTGACGGAGCGCGCGCGACGGACTCGGACACGGCGGAGAGGAAGAGTCCAGTGAGAGTCTCGACTGCGTCGGGCGGCCTCGCTAGCGAGAGTTGAAAATTTTCGCGACTGGGGGTAGGTAGGGCAATTGCTTGGTCTGGCTCGAAAGCCGGATACTTAGGGCTAGCACCATCGTCGTGCGTGCTGTACCAAGCTCTTCATGTCCGTAGTATCGCCTTCAAACGCCTGTGTATCTGACAGGAGAAACTAGCACCATGTTCGGATTGCGAACCAGGGCTCCTTGAGTACCTGATGGCGGGTCTTACATTTGAGTAGCTAGTAACAATGTCTCGGACAAAGGAAGGACTCACGGCGGAAATTACTGGTGGTGCGATTTTCGGTATGGTAACATTCGCGACGTTTCGCGACGACTCCAGTAAGTGATTGTTAATAAAAGCCTCAACTGTAAGGATCTGGAGAAGGGGAAGGAAAGTCTTCTTATGTGGTGGAGTTAGGTGGGCACGGTAAGTTTGTTAGCGTCACTGTACAATGCAACAGTGACAGACGATGAGTAAAAAGGGCGGCGCCTCTGAGGCCAAAAGCAGGGTACCTTCGGCATGCGCTTTGGGATACCTGAGGTGCTGGTCGGCGATTTGTAGATATACTTCCCATCCACGTCAAAAACTTGGCGACGACGAGGCTGGTCCGATATGTAACAACAGAACCGACATCTCAATGATGACCCTAAGTCAGACTCGGGGTTCAGGCTAGGGCCACGCAAGCAATTTCGGACGGTAGTGTGAGCTTGGGTGTTTGGGGCAACACAAAAGGTAAGTCTCTGCATCGATTCGAGAGAGGAAATCGCCAATCACCCCGTACAACGCGGATGGACTATAAGGAAGCTAGAACGACGGTCTCGATGTTGAGAGGGCACCGTGGAAGGGCTACAGTCCTGGGAGTGACGGTCATTATCAATATATCGTAATGCTTCTCGCCTTCCTGAGCGCTAGTAGCCCTAAAGTAAGTGCCATGGCAGCAGGTGCGATGCCTCCCAGAGTCCCAGTTTCGATAAATAGCATCGTTGACCCATTCAGGTGTACCTGCCTTCATTACTTTTACCGTAAGACACTTGCAGAGCCCCGTGAGGTGTTCTGTCAGTTGATGTCATAGAGATTTCCTTATATCCGCTCCTGGCCCTTATCGTATTCGAAGTTCTTTGACAGCGAATAAGGCAAGGGCCATGAGGCGCTCTAGATATCAATGAAACCGGACGGAAAGCAGCAGGGTCGTGGGCACAAATCAATTCCCGCATCTGATATCATGAACTATGCAGCACGTTGCAAAATTTCTTGGGCATAGGGATTAGAATACCTTCTATACCCATTTAGGCGCAGAAATCCTGGACTAGGGGGGGAGTACAGACCACAAGAAACGAACGATGTGTCAACTGTCGAAGTGTCATATGCCCGCGCTGTAGGAAAAGGTATACGGAACTAGTCATCTGAAATACAGTATTAAAAAAAACTGAGGATTGAAGTGGGCGTGGGAACGGAAGGGCTCGCCTTCTTTTGTGTGGCGCCTTCAAGTTGTGCGCTAACTCCGCCGGAGCGGTCTGCTATAATGACCGCACAGGTACAGCTGTATGTGATGGCGTCCGTGAATACTCTTCGAATTGCCGATGTGGGCCGAACGACAAGATATCCAGCCCAAGAGCCCGGATGTGCACTTGGCACGCGTTGCTAGTATTGATATAATATTAATAGATAGAACGCTCATGGCCAAACAAAGAAATTTTCACTGCCACGGTAATAACACGAGGGTGTAGAGCCGTCCTCTGACGGCTGCCAAGTTGGTTCAACGTGGTATTGACGTATTCTTGTACCGTTTGAAGCATTGGCTGCACTTAGACTAGCTTACTAAGGTCCAGAGGGAAAAATAGTACTCGTAATACGATCTCCGGGAAGGGTGTGCCTTGATTCTTTCCGAAAACGACTTCAAGTTACTTACGAGGAGGATATCGGAATCTGCTCATACTAGAGGTGGTGCCATGCGATAGTTGCGCACTGACTTTGACGCGTTCACAGCCGGAGCGAGAGCCACCCAGCCCTACGATATCGGTAGACGGGGAACACATGGCGTCACAAGGGCCCAATGGCATATAACCCACTGTCTCGACCCCGTTAAACCAGGGGACGACTCTTCCTCACGCTAGGGAGGTTTGTCCCGTGATGGTAATCCCTGAGCACTTTAAGCACCTCAAATACCCTGATCAATCTAGCAGACGGACAGTAGGAAGCACAGACCGAAAAAGCAGCGGTGCGAAGCGAAAGTCGGAACATACGCGCGACCAACGTAGAGTAAAGATAGGCCTTTCGAGGATCCTTTGTGAGCATTTGGGTGGGATTTTCTCTGGAACACAAAAGTGAAGATGGGGTCGAAATACGAATTCGACTTTTTTGGTCAGGCCAGGTTGTTCCGATGTTCCGATCCTAGCTTGATATTCTCTTTTTTTTTTTTTGGGTTTTTTTTTGGGCTTGATATTCTCTTCTGGTAGCCCTCCACGTAAGAATGTATTTCACTTAAGCGAGCTTCAAGGAGTAATAGTGTCGCTCTTGGTGTTGCTGTTCCGTCTTACGACCTGACTGTAGGAGCTTTGCAGTTCGGCGGGTTAAAAAATTACAAGTACACTGGGAACAAGAAAGGTCACATTGTTTCTTGATTCGCGAGTCAAGTATCTACGAGCGGCGTGAAGCGGTCGGAAACCGGGGCTGGGTCAAGTCGAACGGGAAAGGCGGAAACGAAATCTCACATCGAGCCGGCCCGGAAACCAAGAACATGGGACACATACTTGGTCGCAGAAGCCTACGGGCTACTTTGGTTCTGAAGCATGGCCGGCGTGTTATAAAAAGGGAGGCTCATTGTTTTCTCCTCCCCAGTACAAAGTTCAGCTTCAGCTTTTCAAGATTTCCACAGCCTCAATCTAGACTTCGCAATGGTGCCTTACAAACATATCGTCTCCTTGATCATCGCGTTCGCTGCAGCAAGTAGTGCCACTGCTTCTGCTACCCCCATTGCACAGGAGGGGCAATGGTGGATATCCTCCCCCATATGCACCGCCGGTCCCCCGTACCCAGTGCTCCGGAGCACATTCAAAGTGTTGCAATGAATACACTTCTTCCCAAAACCCATCCATGGTTGGGCTCGCTGAATCGCTAGGCTTGGTCCTGAACTCTGCCGTGGGGGTTGCGACGGGTTGCTCGGCCCTCGGTTCGACATGGTAACAGTTTTTTGTCGCCATAATATGCGTAAGGAGCTAACATATCGGCACAGCAATAACCAAGCGGTTTGCTGCACAAACACCCAGAGTCCGTGTCCCAACTTGCTTCCACTCGCGGTTTTTGCTGACGTCAAAATTATATCTAGATGGTGTCATCAATATTGGTTGCTCCCCCATCAGCCTATAAATGCGGGTGCCACCGAAATCGCTGGAGGAGGGGTCGGCGTAGTTAAGGACGTGGCGGATGTAGCTGGGAATTTCTTTGTTACATTTATCCTTGCTTGACTCATGGTCGCCTTGGATGTCGTAAATGACTGTGACCGTTCGTCGTGACTCAGATGGTGTCGAATTCAGAGTGGAGTCTGTTGTTCATTAGGGACGAGCGAGCTCAAGTCGGCGCGAGATTATTACAAAGTTACTAAGCAGACAATAAGGAGTATGTGCAGGTCAGCGGCCATCAGATAGTGTCGTAGGTGCAGGGGCGCGTCGGTCAATAGTAATGCAAGAACAGCAATGATAGACTGGCACCGATAAGGAAAAGCAGTAAACCACTTCCGACCGTCCGCGCACGCCGTCGCGCTTCACGAAGCTGGATGTTCCCCTTCTCGACCATTTCGCTCGTTGCGATGGCATCCTCATATAGCTGGTCAGAGACTTCTGTTTGACGCGTAAGCTGAGCAATCAGCTCCGCTTGTAGAGCACTGATCTCGAGCAGACGGGCTTCAGCCTGCTGCACAGTGGCGAGCGAGTCTTCTTCTGCCGAACGCAGAATCTGTGCGTTTCTCCGCCTCGAACTGCTGAATTTGAGATGCAGATAGTTCAACCCTCGTCGTCCTCGTCGTCCGAACCAAGTGGGTCCAGCTCCTCTGGCGGAGCGTGCTGAGGTGTAACCCAGCTTGCACCCAGTGCAGAAGAAGCGCTTCCGAACCAACTTGTAGACCCGGGCTGTGAGGCACCAACGTTCGTGCCTACCAACTCACGAGCTACGCCAGAACCGAGCGTGCGAGTGCGCTCTATCTCGCGGCGAACACGCTCCTCCTGCATGTCACGTTGCATCTGGCTGACTTGGGTAAGCCGCCGCGTGAGGTACCACGTGACTCCTGCGCAATGAGCCGAAACGAATTCCGACGCGGTAATGACATTGTCGGACAAAAGAAGGGCGGGAAGAAGGCGGTAAAGAGGATTGGATGTTCGTTGCGACACGCTCTGCGCGTTCTGAACCCAAGTTCAGCTACGCGGGTGGAGGAAAGAGTGCGTGGGAGCCACACTCACGCTTCTCCAATGACTCCATGCCGCGCACACGGTCAGCACAGCGCGCGAGGATTGTACGTGCTTGCATGTCGATTGGTCGCGCTCGGCATTCGTGAAGAACTTGATGTCTGCCCATGCATCAACACCAGTGGTATCGAGCGCGCGCACGGTCTGGCGTGTGGCTGGCGGGGGTCGCGCATGGACATCCAGGTACGCACGCCGCACGGCGGTGAGCATGCGCGTCAAAGAGGTGATATGTTGAAGCTTCTCGAGCGTAAGAACGAGTCAGCAAAACAGGATAGTGACTCACGATCGTGGAGGCCTCCTTCATGTATGCCTGCATGAATGGAGGAGCGCCATCCACTCGTGCTTCGCCCGGAATCAGGTGAGAAGGCTGCCTGAGTTTGGTTCGCCTTGAGTCGCCATGCTCTTTGCGATTCTGGTTAACAAGAGCTCGATAATTGTTCTGTTATATGTGTGCCATGAGAGCAAAGGGAAGAAACGAGGATGGGAAAGCGCTGATGACTTGAACAAAAAGTGAACCGTTCGAGGTTGTGGTCGTGTCCGTGGACTCGTGGTGGCTTCGGGGTGTTGCCAAAAAAGGCAACTACTAAATTGGTGTGAGTCACGCTTAATTAGGAGAGTCTGTCAATGCCCCTGAGGGTGACGCGTGTTAGGGGCGATCGAGGGCGTCATTGGCAGGCATGAGGTCAGTCACCCCTCGCAGTGTACAAAAGCCGGTCGTCGTCTCGAGATTACCCCCAAATCTATATTCAGTCCATGTCACAAAACATAGAGGCTGCCCAGTTTCTCTCTCGGATCGCCACTTTGCCAAGGGGCCCCGTCTCTCTCGATCATGTCCTCCATCCGTCGCTTGATGACGAGGCCGAATTGCGCAAGCTGTTTGCAACCGACAAGGGCAACGCCCGTCTCGGCGACATCCACGTCGGTCTCGTCGATGTTTTGCCGCCCCGAGCGATATAAGAACCACGAGGGCACGTGTAGTCAAGGACGATGCAGATCGAGATGCTCAACATATCATGGCGTTGCCGAACTCCTTGAGGCGCGAGGAAGGTTCCCCGGCTATGGTTGAGAGCCCTGAAGCGTTCAAGAAGAATTGGAGTATTTTCACAGAGAATTCACTTCTCAACTGGCAGACTGGAGCAACGTCATTGCCGCTGGAGGGTCTGTTCAGGCGTGTCTGATGCCACTACCAAAGGCAAGCGACGGGCAGTAAAAGGGCCATGAGGAAATATTTTCACGAGAAGGCGTTTCCTTCGTCCGACGTTGACCTCTTTCTCTATGGTTTGACGGTAGAGGAGGTATGTAATGCCTTTTCCTTCTGCGATCCTTTTTTATATGTTTGGGAAGGCGGAGCGCAAGATCATCACCATATACGAAGCTGTTCGTGATTCGGTTCCTTGGGACGTCACTTGCGTCAGAACAAAGCATACCGTCTCCATTCATTGTAAGTGATACATATGATTGATATGTTGTTTGATTCACTGGAAATTGCAGCACCAATATCCGTTCCGTAGCATTCAGATTGTTCTTCGCCTCTACAGTTCTCCTGCTGAGGTTCTCACTGGTTTCGATGTCGACGCGCCGTGTTGCGCTTATGATGGCGATCGTGTGTGGGCGAATCCGCGTGCCATCGTATCCATGATGCGTCAGTCCTAACATCGTCGATGTGACGAGGCGTTCGCCCTTCGTATGAAGTCCGACTGGCCAAGTATTCGTCCGGGATTTGAGGTCTACGTCCCCGGGCTAAAGCGCGACGAAATTGATCCCACGGTTCGTCCAGTTCGTTCTTTGGTTCATACTTCCCCCGCTGATCTACTCGCCAAGATCTACGAACGTGCCGTGGGCCGCGTCCAAGGCCTTGCTCGCCTGCTCGCAATCGAGAAACTGCAACTCCAGAGGCACGCGACCTGTATCAATGCCGACGCAGTTTGCTGCGTGGTCGGCCAGTCAATGATCGCCTGCTATACACACGGGGCGGACGTAGGTACAAAGGTGACCTCAAAACGGACGCCGTGTTTAGTGGATTGGAAATGAGTGATTATGACGTCATTAATCTGCACATCCCGTACGGTCTTGGATGGGACGCCAGGAGAATCGAGAGGCTCATCTACAAAACTGTGAGTTCCAGAGAATTGCTTCAATGCCCGTGCTGATCGCTATGCCACAGGATTACAGTGCCAATTGTTAGTTGTCTGTTACAACACGATCGAGCTCTCAGTACTAAGTGATTACGCGACAGCTCCGTACAACCCTAAGAACAAGAACCGTCGCCTCCATCGGCACTCCGCGTTTCTTTGGCACAGCGGAGGAGTGTATCGAGGACTGTTGTGAGTAGGACCAACTCGTATTAATGACAACATCTTAGTTGACACCCGCCGCCGTAGCTTTGTCCAGAACCCAAGAACGAAGAGGAACATAATCTACAAGACGAGGATGACAAGTCGTACGTTCGTGGCAGGATCGCGTGCGTATAGCCTTCCCTTCGTGTGAGGTGCGATGTGAGATACGAAGGTAAATTACTGATGACTTGCGCAGGTTCATCCAGGAAGATCCGGCAGACAAAGCATTTCCGGAAGCTTTAACCCCATTGATGAAGGCGAATGGAGCGAAACCGCCTATGTCCAAGCAACAGCCAAGTTTTTCGGTGCCATCAGCAAGAATGACGTGCTCGCGGTCAAGCAGATGATCGAGGATAGAGAAGACCTTACGAATCGTCGGGACCATGTTGGGCGTACTCCACTGCACGTCGCTATATTGTCCAACAGCGTCGAGGTCGGTTGCGTCCTTATCGATGCCGGTGCCGCATGACCGCACGGCTTGTTGGTGGTCGTACCTCTCTTCATCTCGCGGCACAAATGGGGCATGTTTCCCTTGTCAAAACGATGCTCGGACGTAGCGCATATAACAAGGAGAATGTGGAGGTGGAGAGACGCAAGATAGCCGCTGCCCCCAAGGAGACAGATGGCGTGCGTATGAGCAGCGAGGATGACTGGTCGTCCGACGAGTCCGACCATGACAGACCTCACCGAAAACCTCCGGCTTACACGAAAAAGGACGAGCTAGAAGAGGATTCGGACCCATTGGAAGACAACGAAGCGGACCCCGATATATTGGACATTTCTATCCATGATTGGGACTTCGGGCTGACTGCTCTCGGCTATGCCATCATCTCCGGCTCGGTCGAGGTCGTTGACGCGCTGCTTGCCGCGGGTGCCGATCCTTGTTTCGCGGCCCATACGAAGAACGTGAACCCTCTGCACCCACTTACATTGACGATATACACCCAAGACGAAGAGCGCGCCGCGAAGATCGCTGAACGGCTCGTCGCTGCTCAGGCGATCTCATCGACGGCGGACGACAAGTTATTCACGATATTTCATCGCATCGTAACTGCAAGAAAGACCAAGATCGTGGCGTCGCTCCTTGCCCACGACCCTAATGCGAAGAAGGTTCTCAATAGTCCTGCTTGGTACGCATGCGGGTTCGTGTTTCCCATTGTCTCGACGATTATGGGTGGCAACTATGCGACACTGTCTGTGTTGCTCGCGCATGGAGCCAAGCTAGTATATTTGCCGGAAGACGTCTCCAGGGCTGAGGAGAACTTGAAGCGGTATGCAGACTCGGAGCACCTTCGCCTGTGAAACCAACAGGTCTTCACTGACAAACGGACAGGAAATGTTACATTGATCAAGCAGCTGACTATCGAGCTCGCATCTATTGTCCAATGGAAACGGCTCTATGCCAACGCGACGAAGTTATTTCGTTGTTGGCTGCTCTCGGTGCCGACGTGGACGCACCAATCAAGTCGGCCACCTATACTCAACACACTACTCTACTCCAATGGACTTCCAAAGCTGTCTCGCTCTTGGGGTCCAAGACTACACCAAAACCCGTTCAAGCACCCGATAATCTTCCTGATTCTCCAGCTGGCGATGATTGGAGCCAATATCGTGCATATCTCTCTACAATCCTACCTCATTGCAAGAGCAAAGACATAGTATCCGTTAGCTCGTGGAATACTGTGCACTCCAAGGAAGAGGACTACACCGCAGCGACGAAGGATTATTTCACTTTCGCAGAGTCCGTTCTGCGTGCTCACGGTGCCACCCTTCCCGAGGGGGCACCGACATCGGAACAAGCTGCTACAACTCTGGTAGGCATTCAGAGGTTAAATCCTTCCCAGGGATCTGGATACACGCGTCACACAAAACACTCGACTACCCCCGTCCCTGTCCATCTGAAGTGTTTTACGACGAGCTCTATGAGGCGTGCTGGAAGGGGGATAACGCGTCAGTTCGGGAGCTATGCTTGCCCAAGCAGGTAGCGGACGAGAGAGAGCCAATTCAAATTGTCGTGCAAACGACGGGTCTCGACGGTCCTTCGTATGCATCGACCTGTGCGCTAGTCAGTCCTGTCCTTGAAAGGTCGGTGGTCTGATATTTGCTTCATAGGCTGGACGCCATTCGTCGTCGCTCTGCATCGCCGTCATTGGGATACTGCACGGCTCGTGCTCGCAATTGCGATGGCTCAGTATCAGCCACCAGACAGCGAAATGGACGGGAAGAATGGAGGGATTCTACGTGGTAATTATCACCAAGTGCCTTTGCATAGGATATACCTGATCTCAGATGACTCGAATTCAGATGAAAGAGAGTTCGACTCTGACGAGGACGACTACAGTGACTACAGCGAAGAAAAACCAATCAACTTCACCGACATCGCCGCAAGACCATCCTCTGTTCGTACCGATGTCTCCCCGATGAAGATGCTTGGACTCCAAACAACCTTTCTCCAACCGGGTTTTAAGCACGTTTATTGCAACTCTCTGCAAAAGGCTATAATCGAAGATGATTTCGAGGCTTTCGTTCATATTCTGAACTTATACGAGTTTGCTGGCGCGGCAATCTGGCCAGATTCTAGAACCTATAACTTTGCCGTAGCGCTCGACCGCCCCGATATGCTCGATGAACTTATTCGCCGCTCAGGCGTCGGTATTCCCATCCCTTCCTACGCGGCGAAGGCCAGTGGGCCGGACTCGAAAAAGGCCCCAGAGGAACGCGTCTACCTCGGACTCAAAGTTGGAGGCAAGCGACGCGGCACAGACATCGTAAACCATAGGCAGACTCGGCACAAGACTCTCACGTACAACTACGACTTTCTTCGCAGCGCCATCAAATTCGGCGCAACCAAGGTTATCGACTACCTCGCTGGACCACGGCCTACTGCAGCATTCACACACTATGCAGAAACTCACGACAACGCCATCGCGCGGTACTTGAAAAGAATCAAGAAAAGAGTCAAAGATCTAAGCACTGTCCTCCCAGATCTCCTTGGCTGGAAAGTCGATGAATTGAACGAGTCTCCGCTTCTCTGTGCTGTGATTGACAATAAGATAGATATCTTGAAGCAGCTGTTCGAGCTTAAGCCGAACCTGATGGAGGAGGCGCTTCACCTACGGTGCGACAAATAGCAATTTTTTTCATATTCCGCGAAGCTAATAGCAGGATAGTGTGAAGACCATGAGTTTCAATCCACTCCTAGCAGCTGCGTATTATTGCATTGGCACCGAGATTGTCGATTTGTTATTGGAGAAGGGCTGCGATCCGAGCGAGCGTGATTTCCGCGGGTGAGTCTAATATTTGCCTTTGATATCTGAGTAGTCGGTGACAGACATTCTCTAAGTTGGAATATTTACCACATCGCTTGCCTGTCCTCCGACAATGAGGGACCCAAATTCGTGGAATACCTACTGAAGACACTCCCGGAGGAGCTGACACACGAACTTATGACTCAGACATCCAGGGGGGCTTCCAATACGGCACGTCTGCTATTTCTTTCTGATATTGCACCACTCAGCTGGCAACCGCAGCCCCTGATGTTGGCCATAAAGCGCAAGAACGCCGCAATCGCACGGGTCATTCTGGAGTTTGGGATTAACCCTAGCGTTCTCTTACTCAGGGATGTGGATGGGTCTACCCCTCTACACGTTGCGGTCCAGAATGCGGACACGGTCCTTGCGGAAGTTCTCCTGAAGTACGGCCCTACACAGCTCCTCTTCACAGAGAACTGCGTCGGGCAGACGCCACTGGACATCGCCAGTCTCAAGGGCCTTCCGCGAGTGACAGGCTCTATGTCATCGGTTCCCGGTGTGGGGGAGCTGCCAACGAATGCCGAGTACCACCTGCGCACCTTGAAAAACTCACCGCCATTCAACTTGGAGAAACAAAAGATAGAAATTCCCAAACTGCGAGCTACACTGGACATGCTGCTCGCGGACGGGCTGCTCGCGGAAGGCACCACGCTGACGACGGAGCTCCTCGCGTTCGCGAATCGCCTGGAGGAGAGGCTCGCCATCGAGACTGCGCGGAAGAATGCAGCAGAGAAACAGACCGAGGAGAGCAAGGGCAAACTGGAACCAGGCACCGCCGCGCATATGTACTTCGTGCTGCGTGACACGGCCGCAGCGCGTCCTGGAACGCGACAGCTCGTGCACCTGGCCGATGTACAGCGCTCGGTTCAACGAAACCTCGCGCAGCAAGATGAAGGGACGCTTGTCCGATGTGTCGCCAACGAGGAATACAAGGAAAGTGACCCTGAAGTGCAACGTATTTCGAAGTTGAAGGCGCGGAGCCTGTTCTCTCGTAGCCATGGGCGCGTGAATGTTTATGTTGAAGACACGTTTTGAAGACACTTATAGGGATCAGCTCATCAGCTGAAGGTTCTCGCGCCTTTTCGATCCTTTGTTTGTAGGTAGAAGTCAATTGTATGATAGTGTGGGCCATCATTGTCTGGTGGCCGAACCTGGTTTTATGTTCCGAATGTCCATACATCATCAGGCTTAGTATACGAGCGAGATAAAAGCGTATTTGGTAATTGTGGTTTGTTCGCGGTGATGAGGGGCCTCGAGCATAGTATTTAGTATTTACTTTTGGTCACTGTGTTGGGTTTGGACCGTTTGGTATAACAGCGTGCAAGCTCTTGCGCATACAAATAATAGCAACAGACAAATAAAGCGGGAAGACCGCATACTATAGAAAAATGGGTGAAAGCACAAAGTGCTTTGACAAGGTCCTGTGTTCGGTAATAGCCGGTACTGTGATTTACAGCCGTTTTCACGTCGACAAGCCTATTTGCGGAAAACTTAGTAGCGAGCCGAGTTTCGGGAACTCCCATCGGGAGACTTACAGTACCAAAAAAAACATTATTTTGTCTATCGATATGAAGGCAGCTGTAATCTGCACACTTCCCTCAAGCCTGAGGTCACGATTTCAATTAATCGATTTGATGTTTGGCCGCCGTTCAGCGCCTCCTACTTTCGTTCAGAGTCCAAATCCGGGGGTCGTCTCGGGTTTTCGTCTACCTCCAACTTCTTACAGACTGATATTCCTCAGTCTATGTCACAGAACAAAGAGGCTGCCCAGTTTCTCTCCCGGATTGCCACCTTACCAAATGGTCCTGTTTCGCTCGACAAGGTCCTCCAGCCGTCGCTTGATGACGAAGCCGAGTTGCGCAAGCTGTTTGCAACCGACAAGGGCAACGCCCGTCTCAGCGACATCCACGTCGGCCTCATCGATGTTTTTGCCGCCCCGAGCGATATAAGAACCACGAGGGCACGTGTAGTCAAGGACGATGCAGATCGAGATGCTCAACACATCATGGCGTTGCCGAGCTCCTTGAGGCGCGAGGAAGGTTCCCCGGCTATGGTTGAGAGCCTTGAAGCGTTCAAGAAGAATTGGAGTATCTTCACAGAGAATTCACTTTCTCAACTGGCAGACTGGAGCAACGTCATTGCTGCTGGAGGGTCTGTTCAGGCGTGTCTGATGCCACTACCCAAGGCAGCGACGGGCAGTAAAAGGGCCATGAGGAAATATTTTCACGAGAAGGCGTTTCCTTCGTCCGACGTTGATATCTTTCTCTATGGTTTGACGGTAGACGAAGTAAGTTGTACCTTTTCCTTCGGCCATAAATACTTTTATAACCCAATTTTTTGGGGCAGGCGGAGCGCAAGATCATCACCATATACGAAGCTGTTCGTGATTCGGTTCCTTGGGACGTCACTTGCGTCAGAACGAAGCATACTGTCTCCATTCACTGTAAGTGATACACAGGATTACTAGGTCACTGATTCATTGGGAATTGCAGCACAATATCCTTACCGTAACATTCAGATTGTTCTACGCCTCTACAGTTCTCCCGCTGAAGCTCTCGCGGGTTTCGATGTCGACGCGCCGTGCTGTGCATATGATGGCAATCGTGCGTGGGCAAATCCACGTGCCATCGTATCCATGATGCGTCAGTCTAACACCGTCGATATGACGAGGCGTTCGCCCTCGTACGAAGTTCGACTGGCCAAGTATTCGTCCCGGGGATTTGAGGTCTACGTCCCCGGGCTGAAGCGTGCCGAGATTGATCCTACGGTTCGTTCTTTTTATCCATGCTGTCCTTGCTGACGTATCCGACCAGATCTACGAGCGCGCCGTGGGCCATGTCCAAGGCCTTGCTCGCCTGCTCGCAATCGAGAAGCTCTCAACTCCAGAGGCACGCAACCGGTATCATTCACAGCGCAGTTTGCTGCGTGGTCAGCCAGCCTTTAGTCGTTCATCATACGTTCGAGGTCGGCGTAGGTACAAGAGTGACCTGAAAGCGGACGCCGTGTTTGGTGGGTTGGAAATGAGTGATTATGACCTCGTCAACCTTCACATCCCGTACGGCCCTGGATGGGACACCAAGAGGATCGAGAAGCTCGTTTACAAAACTGTGAGTTCCGGAGAATTTCTACAACCCCTGCGCTAATCGGCCCTCGCTATGCCACAGGATTTCAGTGTCAATTGTAAGTTATCTGTTACCGCGATCGGGCCCTGAGTACTCAGTGATTATGCGACAGCTCCGTACAATCCTAAGAACAAGAACAAGAACCGCCGTCTCCATCGGCACTCCGCGTTCTTTGGCACAGTGGAGGAATGTATAGAAGACTGTTGTGGAGTGAGACCAAAATTATATCACGACAACGTTTGGGTTGAAATCTGCCTCCGCAGCTTTGTCCAGAACCTGAGAACGAAGATGAGCATGATCTACAAGACAAGGAGGACAAGTCGTATGTTCGTGGCCGGATCGCGTGCGTGCGGCCTTCCCTGTGGTGATGTGATATGCGAGGGAAAATTTACTGATAACTCCCGCAGGTTCATCAAGGAAGATCCCGGAAGACAAAGTATTTCCGGGAGTTTTAACCCATCGATGAGGGCGAATGGAGCGAAACCGCCTACATTCAAGCTACGGCCAAGTTTCTCGGTGCCGTCAGCAAGAATGACGTGCTCGCGGTCAAGCAGATGATCGAGGACGGGGAAGACCTGAATCGTCGGGATCATGTCGGGCGTACACCATTGCACGTTGCTATCTTGTCCAACAGCGTCGAGGTCGGTTGCGTCCTTATCGATGCCGGTGCTCGCATGACCGCACGGCTTGTTGGTGGTCGTACCTCTCTTCATCTCGCGGCACAAATGGGGCATGTTTCCCTTGTCAAAACGATGCTTGAACGTAGCGCATATAACAAGGAGAATGTGGAGGTGGAGAGACGCAAGATGGAAGAAGCTGCCCCCCCCAAAGAGACTGACGGCGTACGTATGAGTAGCGAGGATGACTGGTCGTCCGACGAGTCCGATGATGATAAACCTCACCGAAGGCCTCCCGCTTACACGAAAAAGGACGAACCAGAAAACGATTCGGATCCATTGGAAGACAGCGAAGCGGAGCCGGATATATTGGACATTTCTATCCATGATTGGGATTTTGGACTGACTGCTCTCGGCTATGCCATCATCTCTGGCGAGGTCGAGGTCGTTGACGCGCTGCTTGCTGCAGGTGCCGATCCTTGTTTCGCGGCCCATACGAAGAACGTGAACCCTCTGCACCCACTTGCATTGACGATATACACTCAAGACGAGGAGCGTGCAGCGAAGATCGCTGAACGGCTCGTCGCTGCTCAGGCGATCTCATCGACTGCAGACGAAAGGTTATTCACGATATTCCATCGCATCGTAGCTGCGGGAAAGACCAAGATCGTATCATTACTCCTTGACCACGACCCGAACGCTAAGAAGGTTCTCAATAGTCCTGCTTGGTATGAGCACGGGCTCGTGTTCCCCATTATCTCGGCGATTACCGCTGGCAACTATGCGACGCTTTCTCTGCTGCTCGCGCACGGTGCCAAGCTGGTATATTCGCCAGAGGACGTTTCCAGGGCAGAGGAGAAGAGGTATGCATAGCGCCTGGCCCTCGCCTCTCAACTTGACTGACCGAGGAGCAGGACAGGATACCTTCCCGAAGTACGGAATTATCGATCTCGCATCCATCTTCCAATAGAAGCCTGCTCTAAGCAAATGTGATGAGGTTATTTCGCTGCTAGCTACTCTCGGTGCGGAAGTAGACGTACCAATCAAGTCGTCGTCCGACGCCCCCTCTGCCCGACGCGTAAGCCTGCTCCAGTGGACGTCCAAAGCTATCTCGTTCTTGCGCTTCAGGGACCGCTCCCGAATCCTATACAAGCACCAGATCTTCCCGATTCTCCAGCTGGCGACGCTTGGAGCCAATATCGTGCATATCTCGCTACGGTACTGCCCCATAGCAAGACCTGAAAACGCGGCGTCCGCTTTCTCGCGAGGGCTGCACCGGATGCCGAGGAGCACCACACGTACTCTGCGAGGGGACGGCTTGACAGCAAGGATGGACTATTTCACCTTCGCAGAGTCCGTTCTGCGTGCCCGTGGTGCCACCATTCCCGAGGAGTCATCGACATCGGAGCAAGGTTGGGTAGGCACTCAACGCCCGTGACTCCCCAGGAATCTGGATACATACGCCACGGAAAGGACAAGGACTACCCCCATCCCGGCCCACATGAAAGTGTTCTACGACGAGCTCTATGAGGCGTGCTGGAAGGGGGACAACGTATCCATTCGGGAGCTCTGCTTACCCAAGCGGGGTGCAGGAGGGGGAGGAGCCGATTCAAATCGTCGTGCAAACGACGGCAGTCGGTGATCCTAACTCACTTACTAGTACGTTACTAGTTAGTGCTGTCCTTGAATGTTCGGTCGTTTAACACTCCTCTCATAGGCTGGATGTCTCCTTTTGCCGTTCAACTCCTCTGGTACCACAGTAACGGCTGGACGCCATTCCTTGTCGCTCTGCATCGCCGTCATTGGGATACTGCACGGCTCGTACTCGCAATTGCGATGGCCCAGTATCACCCACCAGACACTGACATTGACGCGACGACAAGCGTAATTCTACATGGTAACTGTCCCCACGTCCTTACTTTTGGTAGGAGTTTACCTTACCTTCGTCAGATGACTCAGATTCAGATGTCGACGAACCCGATGAGCACGACTACGGCGAACAGAAACCAATCAACTTCACCGACATCGCCGCAAGACCATCCTCTGTTCGTACCGATGTCCCCCCGAAAAAGATGCTCGAACTCGAAACAATCTTTGTCCAAGCGGGTCATCAAGCGCGTTTCTTGCAAGCCTCTGCAAAAGGCTATAGTAGACGACGACTTTCGAGGCTTTCGTCCGTACTCTCGACTTATACGAGTTTGCTGGCGCGACAATTTGGCCAGATTCTGGAGCCTATGATTTTGCCGTAGCGCTCGATCGCCCCGAAATGCTCGATGAGCTCATTCGCCGCTCAGGCGTCGGTATTCCCATCCCCTCTGAAGCAGTAAAAGGCAGTGCGGTGGTCCCTAAGGCTGCAGAAGAACGCGTCTACCTAGGACTCAAAGTTGGAGGCAAGCGACGCGCGGACCTCGCAAAGCCTAAGCAGGACACAGCGCAAGGCTCTCACATACAACTACAACTTACTCCGCAGCGCCATCAGCTCAGGCGCGACCGAAGATTGTCGACTACCTCGCTGGACCACGGCCTATTGCAGCATTCACCCACTATGTGGAGACTCACAACGACTGACATCGTGCAGTATTTGACTGGCATCGACAACCTAGGCGCTGTCCTCCCAGATCTCCTTGGCTGGAAACCCGACGAATTGAACGAGTCGCCGCTTCTCTGTGCTGTGATCGACGATAGAATAGATGTCTTGAAGCAGCTGTTCACGCTCTCAAGCCGAATCTGATGGAGGAGGCGCTTCACCTACGGTGCGGCTAGTAGTGATTGTCCTCGCTTCCGCGGTGCTAATAATGGGGTAGTGTGAGGTTCGTGGGATATCAATCCACTCCTAGCAGCTGCGTATTATTGCTCTGGCACGGAGATTGTGGACTTTTTATTGGAGAAGGGCTGCGATCCGAGCGAGCGTGATTCCCGTGGGTGAGTCTAATATTTGCCTTGATATCTGAGTAGTCGGTGACAGACATTCTCCAAGTTGGAATATTTACCATCTAGCTTGCCTTTCCCTCGACAACAGGAGAGTCAAATTTGTGGAACATCTACTGAAGACGCTCCCGGAAGAGCTGACGCACGAGCTTATGGCACAGACGTCTAGGGAGGCTGTACAATACCGTACGTCTATGTTAACATCCGATATCACACCACTCAGTTAGCGACCTCAGCCCCTGATGTTGGCGGTAAAGCACGGGAACGCCGCAACCGCACAGGTCATTCTAGAAGTTTGGGATTGACCCTGGCATCCTCTTACTCAGAGATGCGGACTGGTCTACTCCTCTACACGTCGCAGCGCAGAAGGCGGACACGGTCCTTGTGGAAGTTCTCCTGAAGTACGGCCCTACGCAGCTCCTCTACGCAGAGAACAGCGTCGGGCAGACGCCACTGGACATCGCCAGTCTGAAGGGCCTTCCACGAGAGACAGGCTCCACGGTTCCCACACCGACGGAGCTGTCGATGAATGTCTGGCGGCAGCTGATCAGCCCGCCAGAGGGTCCGCCGCTATTCGACGTGGAGAAACAGAAGACAGAGATTCCGAGGACTGCGAGCTACGCTGGACACGCTGCTCGCGGATGGGCTCCTCGTGGACGACACCAAACTAACGACGGAGCTCTTCGCCTTCGCGGGTCGCATGGAGGGGAGGCTCGCCATCGAGACTGTGCGGAAGAAATGCAGCAGATGAGGGAGAACTGGATCCCCTCGAACCACAAGGCTCCACCGCGCGAACGTACTTCGCGCTGCGTGACGCAGCCGCAGCGCGCCCCGGAACGCGACAGCTCGTGCACATGGTTGATGTTCAGCGCTCCGTTCAACGGAACCTCGCGCGGGAAGATGATGGAATACTTCTCCGATGGAGCGAGCGCTCACGGGAAAACGACGAGGAAGACAGGAAAACCGACCCTGAAAAGGAGCGTATTGCCGAGTTGAAGGCACGGAGCCTGTTAGCCTCGGGGTGGTCTCAGGGGGGCTTCGACCCCAAGCGAGTGGATCTTTACTCTGAAGACAAGCTTTGAAGAAGAGATTAACTCATCGGCCAGCGGTTCCCTCACCTTTCCAGACGACAGAAGAAGTTGTATGATTAGAGTGGACCATCCTTGTCTAGCAGCCGAACCTCGATCTACAGTAGTTTTATGTTCAGAATATGCCCTTACACAGGGCACAACCGTGACGATATATGACATGAGAGAGGTTACATTGTTTGACTATCACCAAGGCTTGCTTGAGCCCCCAAGATATGCGACAAAAAACGTCAGTGGGAAAAAGGATGACAAAGCAAGCCAATTGATTATATCACGGGCCTTCTTCCGATCAGAGCTTTGATAACTAGTTATCTTTGTCCTCCAATCACCCCGACTACTCAAGTCTCCTCCGGGAACCCATTTACCTCTTTGCGAGTTACTGCCTGCGAATCACTGCCTTTCTCTCCGCTCTAGGCTCGGTATGACGCCGGGAGGGAAGAGGGGTGCAGGAAAGTGTACTAGCTCTTGAGTGATAGGTAGTAGCAAGGCAATATATAAAAGCTGGCCGGCTGCATAGAAACTGGGCGGGAGCACGAAGTGCTTCTCGATCAGGGATGAGGGGTTTGCGTTTCCGAGGCGAGGTCGCGACGGGCAAGTGGGACCCTCCTGGAACGAGCTGATGAAGGTCGCAAAAGAGCCTCATCCTGGCGATCACTGGGTGTGGCGGGTGGGCGAGAGAAAAAACTAGTCGAGAGCTTGATGGGAGCACGAAAAAGAGGAACGAGCACGTGCCGCCTCCTCTGTGTGATGTCGCCCACCTTCGTGTGACTGTTGATGACTAATGGAACTCGAAACGGCAGGAAAGTAGGCGAGAGAATTCTGGGATTCCTGTCACAAAACTAGCTGTTTAAATACACAAAATACTACGCTTGCGCGTCGCGCTGACGCGGCCTTCTCCTATTCATACAAGGGATACATCTGAGACAGAGGAAGGATACAATCTCGGAATACCTGTAATAAACAGGCTTGCGCGTTGCCTTACTAATATCCGTGAGTCACACGACGACGGATGAGTCATGTGTTCACAACATCACCCCGTTGTCAGTAGGGACCGACTTTCCGCATCCAGTGACATCCCCAAAAAGGAAGGTGCCAAGAACATCACACTTTTCCTGTCCTTACAAAGCGGGCGTCCCCGAACAGCATTCGAGCTCAGTAAACTTTACTCTTAGTAAGCGTAAATAAGATACTTTCTTTTTAAAAATCCTATTTCCTTAATCGTACACTTTGTCTTTAGTCATCAAACATAAATCTCATATGTTTTTTTAAGATATTCACACAACTTAACAAAACAATAAATATATTTTTATTATCTAATTAGGCTACATCTATTTTTTTGTCTAAGTCGTACTATGGCGCGGTGAACGCGGGCGCACTGAGACCGCGCCGGCCCCGCTGCGCGACACGTAGGGAGGCGGGGTCGGCTTGGCCTCGTGCGCCCCTTCCCGCGCGAACGGGGCGCCACGGGATGGGGCGGCTTGTCCTCGCACGCGGCGCGAAGAGGGAAGGGAAGGGGGGCGGGGGCGGGGGCGACGCGTGAGAGCGGGGCGGTGTCGCCCCTTCCGCACGAATGGGGAAGGGAAGGGCCGGGGGGTCGCGTGCCCCCTTCCCGCGCGTACGGGGCGGTGAGGTCAAGGGGGAAGGGGCGGCGGCATGCGGTGCGCCCCTCTGCCGTGCGAATGCGGAAGGGTGGGGCGGGGGTGGGGCGGTCAAGGGAGGGGCCGGTGGCGGCGGGGAGAGGGGGCGCCCCTCGTGCGCACCTCTTCCGCGCAAACGGGGAAAGGAGGGGCCGGGGGTGGCGTGCCCTCGCGTGCATGGCGGTCAAGGGGGGGCAACGGGGAGAGGGGCGGCGTGCCCTTGTGTGCCCCTTTACGCCAAGGGGAAAGGGGGGGACCGGGGACGGAGAGGGGGCGGCGTCACCCCTTCCGCGCGAACGGGGAACGGCGGCGGCGGCGTGCCCACGCGCGGCGCGGACAGGGGAACGGGAGGGGGCGAAGGAGGGAGGCGGGACGTGGGGAGGGGCCCGGAAGGGGGGAACGACGTGTCCTCGTGCGCCCCCTTTCTGCGCGGGCGGGGTGGCGCGGACAGGGGGTAAGGGGGGCGGCGGTCAGTGCAGGAGGGGGAAGAGGAGGGGGGGACTTACCCTTGTGCGCCCCCTTTCTGCGCTCGAGCGGGGCGGCAGGTCAATGCGGGGGAAGGGGGAATGAGGAGCGACTTACCGAGCGACTTACCCTGGTGCACCCCTGTCTGCGCGCGAACGGGGCGGCGCGTGATGCAGGATATGGAGGGGCCCGCCCTCTTGCGTCCTTCGACGCAAATGGGAACGGCGGCGGAGATGGGAGGGCGACGGGGGTGGGAGGGAGGAGGGAGGAGAGGTAGGGGACGCTCACCCGATTCTGTACGAATCGGGTGGCACGCAATAGGTGGCGTGCACACGGGCACACACCCTGTGGCGGAAGCAAAACGTGCCTGCCACGTACGCTGAAGCGCTGACGTGGCAGGCACGTGTTGCTTCCGCCTCCTTTCCCGCCTCCTCTCCTCCCCTCGTCTACCCCATTCGCGTCGAAGACGCAAGAGGGCAGGCCGACGCCCCGCATCGCGCGCAGAGAGGGGCGCACGAGGTAAGTCGCCCACTCACCCTTCCTTCCCTCGCGTTGACCGCCGCCGCCCCCTTCGCATGCAGATACGGGGCACACAATGCCCCTCGGCCTCCCGGGCCCTCCCTTCTCTCCCGTCCGCGGCACCCCATTCGTGTGGGTGGAAAGCGGGCACACGAGGGCACGTGGCCCCCGCCCCTCCCCTTCCTTCCCCATTCGCGCGGAAGGGCGCACAAGGCCGCCGCCTCCCTTTCCCCTGGCCGCCGCCCTGTACGCGCGGAAAGGGGGCACGCGAGGCACGCGACCCCCCGGCCCCTCCCTTCCCCCTTGGCCACGCCGCTCCACTCGCGTGGAATGGGGGCGTGCGAAGGCAAGACGCGCGGAAAGGGGACACGCAAGGGCACGCGACCCCTCGGCCCCTCCCTTCCCCATTCGCGCGGAAGGGGTACGACGAGGGCAGACCGCCCCGCCCTCTTCCCCTTCCCTCTTCGCGCCACCCCGTTCGCGCGGAAAGGGGGCACGTGAGGCACGACACCCCCTGGCCCCTCCCTTGCCCATTCGCGCGGAAGGGGGGCGCACGAGGGCACACCGCCCCGCCTCTCCGCGTCGCCCCCACCCTCTCCCCCTTCTCTCCTCGCGCCACCCGGCACGCGAGGCACGCCACCCCCCCTTTCCCCCTTGGCCGCGCCGCCCCATACGCGCGGGGATCGCGAGGGCATGCCACCCCCGGTTCCAGCCTTCCCCATTCGCACGCCGCCCCCGGCATCCCTTCCCCCTTGGCTGCGCCGCCCCGTACGCGCGGGAAGGGGGCATGCGAAGCGCCACCCCCTGGCGCCACCCTTCCCCCATTCGCGCGGAAGGGTGTCGCACGCGGGTACGCCGCCGGGCACCTCCCTTCCCCCTTTGCCGCGCCGCCCGGTACGCGCGAGAAGGGGGCACGCGAGGGTATTCGCGCGGAATGGGGTGCACGCGGGCACGCCGCCCCGTTCGCGCGGGAAGGGGCGCACGAGGCCAAGCCGACCCCGCCTCCCTACGTGTCGCGCAGCGGGGCCGGCGCGGTCTCAGTGCGCCCGCGTTCACCGCGCCATAGTACGACTTAGACAAAAAAATAGATGTAGCCTAATTAGATAATAAAAATATATTTATTGTTTTGTTAAGTTGTGTGAATATCTTAAAAAAACATATGAGATTTATGTTTGATGACTAAAGACAAAGTGTACGATTAAGGAAATAGGATTTTTAAAAAGAAAGTATCTTATTTACGCTTACTAAGAGTAAAGTTTACTGAGCTCGAATGCTGTTCGGGGACGCCCGCTTTGTAAGGACAGGAAAAGTGTGATGTTCTTGGCACCTTCCTTTTTGGGGATGTCACTGGATGCGGAAAGTCGGTCCCTGTTGTCAGTCTCTTGTGACTCCTGTCACAATCAGCAAACAAAACATCGAAATGGGAAACGAAGACCGTAACGCAAACATACAATCATCAAACAATCGGGATGCGGAGTGGCGAAGCGGTTTTACTGGAGACTGGAAGATCCTGGTACGTTTTTGTTTTGCTTTTGTTTTGCTCGCAGAGCTGCCGCGTCCTTCTTTTTCAGATCGGAACTTGCAAACCACAGAGACGTTTGAGAACGAGAAGACGGAACATATCGCTGGAGTCTTGCGCCGTTGTACAGGCTTTTGAGAACATAACCGTTTCGCATCTGTAGCTGGTACGTTGTAAGGCCGGCCTTCGGGCTGAGTCCGAAACCGCTCGTTTTCGTATCTCGATCGCCTCGGCCACGCGGCCTTTGTTCGTGTCCCCTTTCCTTTTCCTCTTTTAAGTACAGCTCTTTTGTATTTAAAGGATTTCTACTTCGTGCTAGGGGGAATCATCCAATCAATGCAATAGCAGCGCCCGGTCGCCTCTGTCCCCCTCTCTAGTGTGATTGCCCCGGAAGTCAGGCCCAAACGCGGGCACTCGAAGGACAATTCTCGCCAATCTTCCCCATCTTTTCTGGCTGCTTCTCTTCCCCTCCTTTTTCCCTTAACCACCCTCTGCCCACGAATTCTCACGCACGCGCTTTCGAGCACGTTCACCTGGCTGCCCCAGTGAGGCAGAGTTCAGTGGTTTTATCCCTCCCTCAAAACCTTCAACCTTCTCCATCTCTCGGTCGCCTCCAGTGACCAATCCTACAACCAAGCAGCCCCAACAACCTCTTCACACTCTTTCGGTCGCCTCTGGTGGCCTACGCAATGCCAATCAACCCCCATCAGTCTGCGACGCTCGCTCGACTCCAGCTCGATTTCGTTATCGCCAAGATCTAGTCGTTTCTCGTCACCTCCCGTCTATCAGCTCCCCCTCGTTTCCCTTCGATTACAGCTTTTATCCATTCCAATTCCCAGCTTCGAACTCACACTTCGGTCGTTCCACCCTTTTCATTTCTCGCGCTAGTTGTAGCGTTACTCATTGCCTCGTATCGTTGGTCAACGTACTCCATCGATATCGGATCTCTCCCATCCACTTTTAGTTTCTTCGTCTCCACTTCGTCGTTCCCTTGTTTTCTCCCTTCGATCCCCTTCGCTCCCTTTCGATTTCGTTCTATCTGCTTCGATCCTTCCGATCCAACCTCCACATTCGCACGCTCGCCCTCCAGTCTCGCCACCGACCTCGACTCCTCATCCCCAACATCCATTCCATTTATCTTTTCACTGTCCATCGACCATCACACGCACCACCAGGATGTATTACGACGACGAAGACGACCACCCGTACGCGCCGCGCATCGGACCGGCAGCGATGCCATCGCCTCGCTCGAAGTTCGCACCTTACTTTTCGGGATGCGCAGATTCGCTTGAGGACTTTTTGGAGGAATATGACAGCCTAGCGTATGACTGCGCACTGACGGACCCGCAGCGAGTCGACGTGATCATTCGCTACGTAGACCCCTCGCTTCGTGACTTCTGGAGATCGCTCAGTGGATATCGCTCGCACGACTGGCCCCTCTTTCGGCAGTCCCTCGTCAACGTCTTCGGCAGTACCACCCCACGTCCCCAGGTTATGAGACAAAGGTTACTGAACTATGTCCAAGTCTCCTCCAGAACACGAATGAACTGCACGGACGACGTGTCGCGGTACTACAGACAGTTTCTTTGTCTCGGCGAACCCCTAGTGCACGCAGGCCACCTGACAGAAGAAGAACGCAACACCGCGTTTTGGTACGGATTTCACCCCGAGGATCGCGAAGTCCTCCGGCCCCGTCTTCTCGGCAAGAACCCCTTCCAGCCGCCCGACGCCCCATTCCATTTCGAAGACGTTTTCAGTTGCGCGCGTGCAGCATTTGCTTACGACGATTACTTCCCGTCGCCCTGGTCGCATGCGAAGCAGTTCGAGCCCTCCAGTGTTAGACGCGAGCAGCTCGTCGTTGAGCCCATTCTTCGAGATGCCTACAGTTTCCGAGAAGTGACGCGCGTTGTCGCCTCGAACGCTGAAACGACGACCATCCCAGACGAACTTCCCTCCATCTCCCCATCTCCTTACTCGTCGCCAGACACCCAGCTCCCCTCTTCGTCTTCGCCCTCGGCTTCGGAATCTCAGCAAACGCAAGCGCCTTCGGTGACGCTCGATCAGCCCGAGCCCGCATACACGTTGTCGGCCACGTTGCCCCCCTCGGATTCTCCTTCGTCCTATACTCCGACGCTCGTGTACTCGGCTACTGACAACGACCTCATTCCCGTGCCCACGTTTCCGATCACCACGTCCACGTTGCGACCCTCGGCCCCTTTTCCTACCCCACCTCATACTTCCTCGCTCGTACTTTCGGCTGCTGACGATAACCCCGAGATCCCATCCACGCTCCCTTTGTCTTCGATCACGCTCACACCCTCTTCCATACCTTCGATTTCGCCCGATTTCGACTCTGAGTGCCTTCCCTTGGTAACGGAAGATCAGTTTGAACCTGAGCCCATACCTCTGATCGCCCCGGCGTCCACTTTCGCGTCTACACCATTGTCTTCATCTTCGCCCACGTTCCTACCCACCCCGGTGACATCGGTGACAGACGATCAGCCCGAGCACGCGCCTTTGTCTTCGATCACTCCGACTTCTCCCTGCCTGCCTGCTCCCTCGCTTGCTCTTGAGTTTACTGACGACGTTCACGCGCTTTCGTCTTTGCCTCTGCCAGAGATGTCGACGCTCGACTCCCTGCCTCTCATCCTGTCGCTTGATCAGTCGTCGTCGTCGTCGGGATCTCTCAGCCAGTTGTCTAGTCCTTGCGAATTTGAGTCTACCCCCGTGTCTGCTGCCGACGTCGTCACGCTGAATCCTGAGTCCCCGGAGTTTTCCGAGTCCGAGTCGTCGCAAGGCGAATCCATTAGTTTCCCTCCCGCATCACTCGAAGCACCGCCAAACGCAACCATTTCGCCCCGTTCAACGCCGCCGCAACGACCTCCCGGACTCAAGACGATCGACTCAGTTACCACCCCAGTTGAAGCCACTTTATCCCTTGCCTCGCCAGCGATTCCTGTCGTTCCGCAATCGCAAGAACTTCCAACGGTCCATGAAGTTTCGTTGACGCTCGCGCCTCGCTTCCCACTCACCTCACCCCCGTTGACGCTGTCTCGCTCTGGCTTAGCTCGCTTCAACTTCGCGTTCGTTTTCATCACCACGGCAGTCCTTGTTTCGACACTCTTCAACGCCTCGACGACCCTTCCCACCCTCGCGCACAAGTACTGGAGCAAACAAGAAGTCACAGGCGGCAGTCAGAACGGCACCTTCAAGACATCCAACTCATGCAACGAGTTCGCGCATCGACTTCGACTCGGACAGCTCACGCCCCGCGCCCCACGCCTTGTTTTCGACCCAGGAGGCCCGGCTTCAAATTCAAGACTACCCTCGGCACACGCGAAGACATTCGACAGCGCAAGACGATGACACGCGGCGGCTGCACCACGATCGACACCAACCTCCCCATTCCCGTCCCAACTGACCATCTCGTCGTTTCGATCCTGGAGGTGGAGCGTTCGTGTTAGAGCCGGCACACGAGGATTCGGCGACGCTTGACGAAGATGCGCGGTGATGTTTTCCTCCACGCGCGACGCACTCTTCTCCTTGCCCTTCCTACTGTAGTTTTAACTCACATTTTCTTCATTTTCGACGCTCAAACCCGATTTCTTTTTTTTTTTTTTTCCTCTAGAAGTAGCTTGACCGGGGACGGTCAAGATTTTGACCCCCCAGGAGGTGTAAGGCCGGCCTTCGGGCTGAGTCCGAAACCGCTCGTTTTCGTATCTCGATCGCCTCGGCCACGCGGCCTTTGTTCGTGTCCCCTTTCCTTTTCCTCTTTTAAGTACAGCTCTTTTTGTATTTAAAGGATTTCTACTTCGTGCTAGGGGGAATCATCCAATCAATGCAATAGCAGCGCCCGGTCGCCTCTGTCCCCCTCTCTAGTGTGATTGCCCCGGAAGTCAGGCCCAAACGCGGGCACTCGAAGGACAATTCTCGCCAATCTTCCCCATCTTTTCTGGCTGCTTCTCTTCCCCTCCTTTTTCCTTAACCACCGCTCTGCCCACGAATTCTCACGCACGCGCTTTCGAGCACGTTCAACGTGTTTTTATCAGTTACATCTCTGATGAGGAAGGGACCATCCCAGCGCGGATGGAGCTTCGTACCGGCTTCATGCCGCCTTTTCACCATATCTCCAACACCAAGGCCTCTCTCTTGGTACGTTTCCTCTCGTTGGGATGCCTCCCTTTCCAGCCGAGACGCTGCTCGGTTCATTTGCGTCTTGGCGGAAGCGAGCCAGATCTTGAATATGCTCCAGCCGTCGCTGCTGGAGAAACTCAATCTCCTGGTCCGTCGGATTGCGTTGGAACGCTTGGTGGATCCTTCACTAGGTAAGCGCGCCTCCCTTCCGTACATTAAGAAGAACGGTGACACACCCGTAGACGAACTTGTGTGCGCTCGGTAGGCGAGCAAGGTGTTCTGGAAGCAGTTCGTCCCACCGATTTTGTCTCTGGGGCGCCGTCATCCGGGCTAACATTTGTGTTAGGATATCGTTAAACTTTCTCCAAGCGACCATTGGTTTGTGGGTGGTAAGGAGTCGTGCGGGAGTGCTGAATCCCGAGGCGAAGAAGTAAGTTCTGCATTTCATAGGACAGGAACTCTGCG
>JAKELI010000274.1:0-61969 GCA_021525025.1 Lactarius hengduanensis | reverse complement strand
ATGGGCACCGACCCCCCCGCGTCGACGCGTTCGAAGAATGGGCCGCCTCCCAAACTGGAGCTGCTCACCTACCAGGCACTCCCACCAGACGAGGCACTCGGCCCAGAACCAACGCGACAGTGTACTGGACTTGGTCTGGCGCAACTTCGCCGCAAAGCCCAAGGGACGTTCCAAGGCGCCTTCGTGGACTGGCCCGGATCTGTTGGATCCGACCACGCTCATCCGGATACTCGCATGCACGGAACCCACTTCAGAGGCCGAAGTGCAGACCAACCAACAACTTCGACACGGACATCGAACCGGAGGAGTGGAAGGAGTGGTGGAACATCATGGAAGACGAGTCGCCGATCGTACGGCACCAATGCGCTCACGCAGAAGTGGACACTGTACTCGATCGCCTCTACGAAGCATTCAACCACGCTTGCACAGCACCATGGGACGCAAAGGGGACAAAGCCCGTGCGGCCCGATGGTGGAACGACGAATGCGCAGAAGCTGCGAACGCGCTCAGAAACGCGGTCACGGCGGATGCATCGACCAACGCCCACAAACCCATGCGGCGGACACGTCAAGAGGGCCCAAACACACATGGGCTGACAAAACGATCTCCAGCTCGGACGTTTGGGATGTCGCTGCCTGGAGACATGGCAGGAGCGTCACAAGATCCCAGCCCTCAAGGACACCACGGCGACCTGCAGTTCGATCACGGACAAATGGCAGCTATCCTAGGTGAGCGATTCTTTGCGAAGGACAGAGAGAACATCCCACTGGCCCTCCCCGGGGACCCGCCGAGGCGGCCCGAGAGACAACACGACCCCATCACCCTCACAGAGACCACCGCACTCCTGAAGGGAGCGTCGAATAAATCTGCACCCGGAGAGTCTGGCATCGGGTGGCTCCTGCTTAAACGAGCCTGGGGAGACCCGGAGGAAATAGACCAGTGGGAGGGCATCGGGCCCACACTAACCCACCTCTTCCAATCTTGCATCCTACTAGGCTACCACCCGGCCCGCTGGAAAAGTGCCGTGGTCGTGGTCATCCCTAAACCGGATCGGCCCGACTATACGCAGGCCAAAGCGCACAGACCGATATCCCTCCTCGAGTGCATGTCGAAACTGCTCGAGAAGGTGATCGCGAAGCGCATCCAGCACGCACTAGTCAAGGAAGAACTGATCACCACCAACCAGTTTGGTGGTAGGATGCACTCCTCTTGCCTCGATGCGGGCCTCACACTTCTCCACGACATCCAGGCTGCCCACGGCGCCGGATTGAAGTGTGGCATCATCCTGTTTGACGTTCGAGGTTTCTTCGACCACGTTAATCATCGTCGCCTGTGCGCGCTCCTGGGAAACATGGGGTTCGCACGGGAAGTGACAGGATGGATGAGCGAATTCCTCGCGGACCGTCGAGTCAAACTCCGGTTCAACGGGATCCTCGCGGAGGAACAGGGCCAGCCCGTAGGGGTCCCGCAAGGGTCGCCCCTGTCGCCTGTTCTCTCCATCACCTACACGTCGCCCCTTCTAGAGAAGATGCGTCACTGGAACAACTCTTCTCTGGGGATGTACGTGGATGACGGCGTCCTGTTTGCCTGCGCGGAAACGTGGGAGGATGTTACAACCCTCCTACGCGCCAGGTATACGGTATGCGAACAATGGCTCCGACTGTCGGGGCTCGCCATTGAGCCTGACAAGACCGAGCTAATGTTCTTCCAGAGGCCGAAGGAGCGGAATCCCATCCCTCCTCCCCCCCACCTCACGCTCCCTGACGGAGATGGGGAGTACCAGGCCAAACCGGTGGAAGTCCTCCGCTATCTGGGGTTCTTCTTCCACCGGCGACTCAAATGGCAGCCCCATGTGGACATCATGTGCAATCGGGCACGCGCGTCGATCAGGGCGCTGATGATCCTCGGGAACACCATACGGGGTCTATCCATGGCGAACTGGCGGCTCGTGATGAACGCCGTTTGCCTACCCGTCCTCACCTATGGTTGCCAGCTCTGGTATAAATCCAAAGGGGTGGTCGGGCTCCTCAAGAAGCTGCAAGTCGTTCAGAACGAGATGGTTAAAGTGGTAACGGGCTCCTTCCGCACTGCGCCGCGGGAGCCCCTTCTCGTCTTCACCAGGATGCTCCCTATGAGCATCTTCGTCGAAAAACTCACTCACACCTCGGCTCTTCGCCTCTACAGACTACCCCGAGGTTCCCAACTGCTGCGGAGGCTCGGCCCAGCATGGTACAACCCGGGCCAGGGGGACTTCCCTCCGGTCGTCCCACAAATCCACGGGAGGCCTGGATCCCGCACTCGTGCCCCAACGGCGCTTGAGATACTGGCGGAGCGCGTCCCCTCAGACGGGCCGCGCGTTGATGCCGTCGCCGTTGCCCCCTGGGAGGTACCCAACTGGGCGGCAATGGTCAGACACCAAGGGGCTACAAACCCTAGGGAGCGAAGGGAGTGGATACAAACCCTCACAAGGGAATGCCACCCCAACGCTCTGCTAATCCATGTCCAAGGGAAAGTCTCCGCCCAAGGGAGACCGGATGGACAAGAGGTGGGCGCAGCGGCAGCCTCTTTCTCAGTAGGGGGGGCGGCTCTGACGTACGAGAGCTGGGTGTTGGGCACGGGGGTACTCCAGTTCGACGCGGACGCCTTCGGGCTCGCCAAAACTGTTGAAGCCCTGGCCATGTACTATACAGAGGAGGTGCCCCCTCCAGAACTCATCTACGTGTTCGCCGGCAGTGCCTCAGCGCTGCAGGCCATCCGGGACACCAGCTCTCAGACAGCACAGACTCATGCGCTAATGTTCCACCAAGCGCTTACTATACTCGCATCCCGTCACGCTAACACCCGTCTGTTCTTGATTTGGTCTCCGGTAGACGCTGAACTAGCTGGGCAAGGAATGGCACGGGACATGGCGGCCGAGGCCTGCACGCGGGACCCCCCTGATGGGTTGAACCGTATCCAGTCTGCAGCTTTCCAAAAGGCAAGAGCAAGGACGCTGGCCTTTCACAAGTGGGGCGCGCGCTGGTATGAAGCGCGACTCATCCCCACATTCCGACACTTTGCCTTGGGGGAACTTCTCTCTCACACACAAACATTCTCCGACATCCACCCCCCCGACCCCAAGGCACATCACCCACTCTGGTTGCAGTCCACAGCAACCGAAATCATAGCCGGAGCGAGACGCCCCAAACACACTAGACGTACTACATCCACCCTCATGCAGATCGCCACGGATCACGCATTTACCGGCACCTACGTCCAACGATTCAGAAAGAACGACCCCCCCGAGAACGCCTCCTGCCCATGCGGAGAGCCACTCAGGGACGCGGACCACGTCATCCGTCACTGCCCGCGCTACACCCAACAACGCCTATCATCGGCAATACTATCTGCGGCATTCGCCCCCATCCACCCCATCCTACCCTTCCACCTGCTACTGTCCGAAAAAGACGGCATCGGAAGGCTCCTTAAATTTCTGGGCCTCACAAAAGCGCTCTCCAAGCCGGAAACCGGCCCGCCCCCACCCGTGCCCCCCGAACCTGACTAGGTAGGTGCACACCGGAGGTAGTTACCTCCACTGTCTTCCCTGACGTGTCTAATCTGCGGCCGAAAATGCTGCACCTGCTTAACCCTGTCTCCGGACTATGTATCACAGCCCAACCCGGCTTTCCCGATTCTTTCTCTCCGCGCTTCGATATGATACTGTACGACGTGGGGGCACCTTACTATACTAAGGGCTAACGTGTTTCTTAAATGTGGCTGTTCTCGCTACGACTGGTCTGTAACTATGTTGCGCATCCCAGAATAAAATGGATCCAAAAAAAAAAAAAAAAAACGGGATCACTTCATCGCTACGGTTCTCCCGGCCGCGGCGTGTACTCGTATATCACTCTCTCCCACTCTAGCTCGAACCTAATCGGATCACAGGGGGTACTGGGTACTTTTCTCTGTCGAAAGCTATGACACCGTCTGAGAACGGTGTATTGGAGGAAACAAAAGCTGGTGGAAGACTCTTCGGGACAGCCGTGTTGGCGCTTGCTTCCGTCGTATCTTGAGCGCCCCACGGGACTGTGGTACTACCTGTGCGTACCTTGAGCTGGATGAACGTAGTAACGACACCTCCCGGTCCGTCGAGCGTCGCGCGGAGGTAATCTCGTGAATTCAGGCTGGGATAGAATGTCAGGAACCAGGAAGATCTCAAGAAATAACGAACAAAGACGCACATGGCCATGAACGCACAGAGAGAGAGACGAAACATGATGAAGTAGGTCGGGATATATATGAGTATATCTGGATACTTGGCGAACTTCGTTCAAGGAGTCAATATTTGACCAGAGGACACAGGGGGTAAATGTGAACAGTACCAAGGTGATGGTAACGGTAGCAGACATTCTGTAAAATATCACAATTGTCAGAAAACAAGTTGACACCGATTGGCGCACTGGCTCACAAGTGAAGTGTGCCACAATTGATAAAATAAATCGTGAGACTGTTCAACACATTGTTTGTTCTAGAGAAAGAACCAGTATAAACAGGAGATCGGCGATTTTGCAATGTTCAGGGGGGAACGTACCTCCGGATTTGAGTGCGGCTACTCAAGAGGTGATAAACCATTCCAACAGTAATGAGGGCGTCGCAGGGGACCTTGGGAATCAATGTAGCAATAAAAAACCCCTGGTATGAATGGGGATTAGAGACCGCAGCCCACATCATCAGACGACGAGAAAACGTGCCTTAAAATTGGGCGGGTCCAGATCGTGCGTGTGCTTCAGGCTATATGCAAAATCTGTGAGAAAAAACAAGGAAAGAACATGTGCAACTACGACTGACACTTTTGCACTGAACACTGAAGACGAGGATAATGCCTTAGCGACACGTAAATAAAGGGACAGAAGGGAGAAACGTACAGATCCCAAGGCCTTACCAAAGTCGGTTGAAAATAAGGTGAAAGTTCGGAGGAATGCTACTGCGGAGGAACTCACCGAATTCTGTCAGTGAGGTGACGGACTGCTCATGTAAATGGGTGCCAGCTGCGAATAAATTGTGTGGACGTACGATCGCTGCTGGCAGGTATGGAGAGCCCCCGCCCACTGGAATAAAGTAAGTCTCACAAAAGACAAACGTCACTGGCAGTAACTCGAAACTCACGATGATAGACCCTATACGCATAGAAGCTACATCCTTTCAGTAAATTGCTTCACGAATTCAGCATGACTAACGAACTGCTCTACAGAGATTGCCAAAACAACTGGTCGCATATGTATAAGAATCGCGGACAAAGTTGGTCACAACAGACTAACGCAC
Source organism: Lactarius hengduanensis (assembly GCA_021525025.1). Taxonomy (NCBI): domain Eukaryota; kingdom Fungi; phylum Basidiomycota; class Agaricomycetes; order Russulales; family Russulaceae; genus Lactarius; species Lactarius hengduanensis. The sequence continues at coordinate 56,668 of JAKELI010000274.1, read as the reverse complement.
TGGCAGATAAAGTTATCGCCTTCAGAAATTTGTTAGTCTCAGGATGAACTCCGTGATACAGTAGACGTACAGCTTGGCTCCTAGAAGGCCCATGAGAACCTCAACTAACAACACTGTGACAGTACTTTTTGATCGGCTCACCATGGGTCAAATTGGTTGGATTGATAATCCCCAAAATTTGTGACGCCAAATTGATAACTCGTATAAATACAGAAAACTAGGTTGACCGTGTCAACGAGCCTAGATGATGTTACCATCATGTATTCGATAGCGAAGCTTTCGAAAATGTATACATCAAAAAGGCGACCTGCAAAGGCTTCGTTAAGATCCCGAGTATGGGACATAGCACGTGGGGCACTCACAAAGGACTTTAGAGGCCACTGATCCCTTGAGCAGTGATCACTATAATAGGAATAGACTTGTAACCATGTAATACCATAGACACTAGATGGTCGATCGGGCTCGATCAGGTGCTGCGATAGTGTATTACGGACAGTGAGACGCACATGGACGAGAGGACGGTGCCGATGAACAACGCCCCAACGATATTGTCCGCAGGGATTAATGCAGGTATGGTAGATCGAAGTCAAGACAGAATAGGAATCGAAAGCAACGGAAGGGAAGAAAAGGAGGGGAATGGCAAATGGCAGCACCCAACTCGTACTGTTGTTGATATAGGAAGGCGATGACAGATAGTTGAAAAGAACGATCCCTCACGCTGCCACTCCTTCACGTCGGATTACACCAAGAGACATCGACCGGACCTCCCCCCGGAAGCGTCAGCCTGCCCATGTGGCTACCCGGACCGATCTTTTCTCCATCTCATTTATGAATGCCCGCGCTATGACCAAGCGAGGGAGCAATACATCACCCAACTGAGCGTCAGCAGATACACAGCGCCTACCGACCTTTTCACTGGAGGGGAGCTCTACGACCCCTACAACTTCTTGGTGTTCTTGCAGAAGACCGGAGCAGCCTTGGGAGCAGCCTCAAGACCTGAGACGGGGCCCTTATCGGCACCGTTCGACCTGGATGATCGCGGTCAGCCCGATCAACTCCCCACTAACCCCCTGTTTAAACAGGCTCTGACGGTGTCCCGGACGGATCATTCCCGGGCCGTCTTTGCGCATGTTCACTATCTTTTACCCGTGAAATTTATGCACCAATCGTGTCTTTGTCCGGCTTCCTCTGCGTAGGTGCCCCTCTAGTCTGAGTTAATTTTCTCAGCCTATTTACCTTTCGCCTGGCGCATGCGTTCTATACGTGTCTACCCTCATCCACTTTCTCTCGTAACTACGACCGAAGACCGGCTTTGTACTTTGTACTGCTCCGGAATAGAAATTGTTCAAAAAAAAAAAAAAAAAAAAGAATGATCCCATCAGGAGCGTATGTTTCCGCAGTTCTTCCGCTGGTCCCGGGGATCACAACCGTGTGTTCAGCACAGCCATTTATCAGAGCCACGGACTGTACACGAAGTAAACCACGAGGAGAAAGAGATCTTCCCACGGCCAGTAAATTAAATATATTTCTAAGAGTCGAAGATATAAGCAAACCAGGCGTGTGGCATAGCAGCTATGCGTACCATTTCACCTCCTTTAATGCAGCATACGGGACCGGCTTGGGCGGATATCCATAGCTGTACAATAGATCAGCTCGCGAACACACTTACGAATAAGTGTGAGGACTCACTGACGACCTCTCTCCGAGTCCTCGAACTCTCCAGATCCCAGACCGCCCACATAAATGCGCCATCAGTCCCGATTGCGCATTCCTGCACAAACTCTCGTACTTCGAAAGCATCTCGTTCGAGTGGGCCGGGCGGGAGCAAGAACTTGGCAGTCGGGTACGCGTGGGGAAGTTGTAGCAGGGCAGAAAGATGGGATGGCGCAAGGTATGGCGTCCTCTGGGTAGGGTGCGGGGACACATAAGTCATATGCACGACGGAAGGGAGAAAGGCACCAGAGGTCGCAGAGGCTGACGTTTGACCTTCACGTGACGGGAACAAAATGGACATGCACTGCAACCAATGAGGGTATGTCTTGAATGACCGATTCTCCTCGTCCGGAACGTCTGGGGGCGATTCAAGATCGTGCCAGCGTTGACTAAGTGGTCGGAGCCGGCTCCGGGTGGAAGAGGGTCGCGTGAAGCTTGGGCGGCTGGCGTGTCTCAACGTGGTCAAGTCAATCAACTGTCTCGGCACAGGCATACTATACTTACTCATTCACAAAGACGCAGGCCTCAACTAGCGTGGCCTTCCTCTTTGCTCTCGCACTGAAGGACAGCATTCTTCGGCGAGGCCTCCCGAAAGATCCATGCAAGTCAACTGCGGGCCGGAGGCACGCGTAGGTCTGGAGTGACGTACTAGTGACGTGCGTCAGATGAAGACACTCCACCTGCGCCGCTGCCACCCGCTGGAAGTCACGGAGGCACCTGACAGTAGATTCGTCTGAGGATATCATGTAAATTGCGCTGCGCCTGTCCGGTCTGGGTCTTTGGCCCGACTCCGGGGTATAAATAAATAAATAAAGACACACCATCTTGCAAGTTCGTCTAGAATGGGATATATTGGACCGGAGAACGGAGGGGTCGACATACAAGCAGGTCAAAGCGCCTTCAGTTTCACCAACTAGGCCACGATGAACGTTCTGGCAAATATCCGCTGTAACCAGTCGTGTCAGTCAAACTGAGCAAGCAGACCAATCCCATTCGTAGCCTTCCACCCACCTCTGGCAGATTTACTTGCGCCATAACCTCCAGCGCGTCTAGCCCCTTCTTTGCGTCTTCTATACATCAGTGGGTACCACACACCCTCCCTATGCTCAGCGAAGCGTGTCAGCTTCCACTTGTACTGTAGCCGGGTCTAAACCAAGGTCTGAACGAATGTAGGCGAGGGCTTCGTCATATGAACGGACGACGCAGAGCGACCAGTGTATTCACGAAGTCTCTCTTTCGACAAATACATTTGATATTACGACCCTGAGTGAGTCCTACGTCGGGTTGCAGGCGTCAAGAGTGTATCAGTGTCATGTGGAGGTAGAAAAAGCTGCATGTGAAGGATGGATGACACACTCGCTTTCGAGCGTCGAGTTGGCCGGTTCGAAACGAAGCCGAGCGAGTGTGAGCACGAAACGCGCACGTCAAGCTGCGGCCGAACGATCCTTACTGTACCACGTGACCAGTGACCGGTGACCCAGCGCGCGATGCCGATCAATTCATACCACGTGACTACTTCCGGCACGTCCGTCGCTGGTCTATTATTATTTTAAGCGTTCGCTATGCAGGGACGTAAGTCCTCGTCATGATGTAGTTCCTCAAACAATCACCCATTCTGATAATTGTCTCACCAGTAAGAAGCAGTGCAGGGAAGAACGTAAAATAGTAGGCTCGCCAGAATCGATATCGGTGAGAAGTATAACGCGAATGAGCGAGATCTCCCGCGTACCATTGGTGGCGGGCCCACTTCTGGGTTCACTAGAGTTCGTGCATTCTAATGGCCGTATTTCTTCATGATTCCTGTGGTCTGACGAACGACCAGGGAGCTGGATGAGGTCGAACACGTGCCGAAGAAGTACGCAAAGTCAAAAGACCCTGAGTCGGCAAACTGTTGAAAGCTCGACATGTGCGGGTGGTGTGGTCATAGTTAAATGATGCCGTGAATGCGTGAGTTCTCGATTTACGTTAGTTGTACAGTGCTAAGGCTTGAAAATGAGCCTCCAAAATGTAATCACTTCGTTGCTCCTGTTCTCCGTGCGCTCGTATATCACTCTTTTCTGTTCTCTTTCGAACCTAATCCGAGTTGCATGACAGGGGGCATTGGGTACCTTTCTCTGTCGAAAGCTATCACACCTGAGAGCGACGTGTCGGAGGAAACTGAAGCCGGTGGAAGACTCTCCAGAACGGCCGCGTTGGTGCTTGCTTCCGTTGTATCTTGCACACCCCACGGATCGGTGGTACCCGTGCGTACCCTGAGCTGGGTGAACGTAGCAACAAAACCTTCCGGTCCGTCGAGTGTCTCGCGGAGGTAACGTCGTGAGTTCAGGCTAGGATAGAATGTCAGGAATCAGGAAGATCACAAAGGAAACCGAACAAAGACACACATGGACATGAACGCGCAAGAATTGAGCCGAAACACGACGAAGAGGGGCGGGACATATATGAGCGTATCTCGATACTTGGCGAACTTCGTTCAACGAGTTAATATTTGACCAGAGGCAGAGGGTAAAGGTGAACAGTACCGAAGTGAGGGCAACGACAGAAAACACTCTGCAGAATAGCACGATTGTCAAATAAGGAAGTTGATACCGATTGACGCACAGGCTCACAAGTGAAGGGTGCCACAGTTAATAGAATAGATCGCGAGAAGGTTCAACACATTGTTTGTTCTACAGAAAGAGCCGGTATAAACTTAGTATTGGCGATTTCGCCATGTTCGAGTGTGAACGTACCTCCGGATTTGAGTGCGGTTACTCAAGAGGTAATAAACCATTCCAGTAGTAATGAGGGCATCGCACAGGACCTTGCAAGATAATCCAGAAAAGAAAAGCCCCTGGTATGAACGGCAATTAGAGACTGCGACCCACATGATCGGACGAGGAGCAAACGTGCCTCAAAGTTGCCCGCGTCCGGGTCGTGTATGTGCTTCAGGCTATATGCTCTGTGAGAAAAACAAGGGAACGAACATGTGCAACTACGACTGACGCTGTTGCACTGAACACTAAAGACGAGGATAATGCCTTAGTGGCCCACAAATAAAGGGACAGAAGGGAAACATACAGATCCCAAGGCCTTACCAAAGTCGGTTGAAAATAAGGTGAAAGTCCGGAGGAATGCTACTGCGGAGGAACTCACCGAATTCTGTCAGTGAGGTGACGGACTGCTCATGTGAGTGGGTACTAGCTCCGAATAAATTGTGTGGACGTACGATCGCTACTGGCAAGTATGGAGAGCACCCGCCCACTGTAATAAAGTAAGTCTCACAAAAGAAAAACACCAGTAAACTCACAGCGATAGATCCTATGCGCGTAGAAGCTACGTCCTTTCAGTAAGGGTTGCTTCACGAACTCCCCATGAAAACGTACTGCTGCACGGAGACTGCCAAAACAACTGGTTACATATGTATGAGAATTGCAGACAAAGTGGGTCACAATAGACTGGCGCACGGGAAGGAAAAGCCGTCGCCTTTAGAAATTTGTAAGTCTCAAACGAGCTCCGAGTCTGTGTCCACGGCAGACGTACAAATAGACTCCTAGAAGGCCTATAAGAACTCCAACTAGCATAGTACTTTCGGAGCGGCTTACCATGGGTGGGATGCGATGGATCGATAATCCCCAAAATTTGTGACACAAAATTGATAAGTCGTACAGATACAGAAAACTAGGTTGACCGTGTCAACGAGCCTAGTCGAAGATGAAGGATGTCACGATCATGTATTGGATAGTGAAGCTTTCGAAATGTTACATCAAAAAAGCGACCTGCAAAGGCTTCATTATGATCCCAAGCATGGGACATAGTATGTGGGGGCCCTTACAAATGACTTTAGAGGCCACCGATCCTGTGAGCAGTGACTACTGCAGTAAGAATAGCCTTGCAACCAGGTAACGCCATAAACACTAGATTGGCGCGATCAGGTGCTGCGACAGTGTATTACGGACAATGAGAAGCACATAGACGAGAGGACGGTGCCGATGAGCAACGCTCCAAGGGTGTTGTCCACAGGGATTAATGCGGGCATGGCAGATAAAAGTCAAGGCAGATAAAACAAGAAACGACAGCAACGGAAGGGGGGATATTGGAGAGGTCGACTACCCAACTCACAGCGCTGTTGATAAAGGCTTCTGTCCGAGTCATGGAGGTGCCAGTGGCACAAATAAGGCGACGACGGATGGGCAACACTAATGATCCTATCAGGAGTGCCAGTGCCAGTGTATACAGGCACTGGCAGATAAGTTTTCCGCTGGTTCCTCACTGGCTGGTGGGAGACTTGTCGACCGTGTGGAAAGCTTGAACAACACTGCAAAACTGCCCATTAGCCTGAGATACAGTGCCACGTATCTCTAAAGAACACCAGCTCGGAAAATGGGGGAGTAGTCCAGAGTCATCTGAGTCTGCGTTAGTCGCACTGTGGCACCTTCGACCCCTGCTACTAGTAATTTCCATTCACTTGCCACTGTCAGTGGCACCAAGACTGGCACTCATCAAATGCTGTTCCCCACATCAAGTGCCATTCGCCCGCTGCCGGCTGCCGGCTGAGCGCTGATCACCGAACTAGGGCCCGACCGGGCCCGACTCTTTGGCCGGAAGCTGGCCCAAAACGGACGTTGGCAGCCGGTCCGGTCAAGCTCAAGTCCGAGTCCCGGCTTCAAGCTTCAATTTTTACATGTGTCTCCCATAGGATTCTCACTGCATGGGCCAGACACCTTAGACAACTGCATCGACATGATTCCCCCTTCCTAAGTTGATTTGCCACAAGTTGGCAAAACCCTTGCAAAACCCATACCCGTGGGCCGTGGCAGGGGTACCCGCAGGGTACGGCCCTCTCCTGCAATGCCAATCTTTTCGTTGACTTCGTTTTTTTGTATAGCTGGCGCCACGTCAACCCATGCGCATGACCAAGGTAAGCGTACCACCGGGACCTTGATGGATGTATGGGCTCCAAGGATGGTGTTGGTCATGTACGTGTGGCGCACGGCCGCCGCCACGGCCCGCATCTCCAAAGACCAGGGCGTATGCGCGTATGGGCCCCACCGCCCCGCGTTGTCTCCAACTTCATCTGGCGTTGCATGGGCAGTGACCAACTACGGCGACGGCTCGTAGATGCGCTTGTTCCATATCCATCCACGACCTCGTGGATGGCCTCATCGCGTTCATGAACTCGTCTGAGGCGCACTCCGTCAAACCTCAGCAATGGCAAAGTTCGAGAATCGAGTTTACCCAGCTCGGTGTCGGTACGAGCGCAAGTGGACCTTCTACATGTACGTCCCGATCTTCAGCCCTCGCTTGCTAGCCCGGGCTCACCTCCCCTGTTCTCGCATCTGCAGACGGCCCTGGGTCATCGCCCACGAGGTCACGACTCACGAGCCCGCGCACCCCGCTTACACGTTCTGACTCTGACTGAGTTCTGTCTGGTACCTGCGCTTGCTTGCGTCGTAAATGATTCTTTCCGGAAATAGCTGAGAACAGCGCCGCCAGCGCCCTACTGTTGATGCAGTCTGGCGGCGCATGCTACCTGAACTGCTCGGCCTTGGTCAGCCTTGGCTCTGCTATTTCTCTTCCACCGCGCGGTACCGGTATTCATCGCAATGTCGCTTGTCGCACTACTGGGTCTTGGTCTCATTGTTAGTCTGTAGGAACACGCTGCTCATGATGCTTGCTGACTCGGAGTGGGGCATATTCCCCGTTCACAGAGTGCCGACATCCGCCAAGCGCGGCCATTCTACAGGCTCCTTGCTCACGACTGACGGAACAGACCGCTTCCCCCAATTCAATCGTGTATAACGACCTCGCGTATTGATGTTGACACCCACATCCGATGATTGTTGCCAACTTTGAGATCTGAGCCACAAACCCGAAAGGGGTCTTCTTTTCCGCGGCTGGTTTGCCCACAGTACCCGCCCATGAGAAAAGACGCAGGCCAGATGCCGGTGCGGCGGGTAGTCAGCATTACCAAATGACTGGCGTACGAATTCTCTAACCACTCAGTCCTCCGCGGAGCGCCCGGGAGAAAACAGTGTAGGCACACAATGCTTTTCGCGAAGGGCCGTGGACACGGATTGAGTGGGGGGAGGAAGCGCGGGTGAATGGGAAGGCGGCTAGCTATAAGCTCCAGTAGCACGGCCTGCTTGTTCTCCGACGGCTGTCAGGTATTTGAAGATGCCCCTCTCAGCAAGAGTTTATGGCCACTGTACTGAATCGTTGTGTATCCCGGAGAGACCTAGATATCGCGTAAAGTTTGGTTGTCGTGCGCTGTGGGCGGTGCAGAAACTCTACTTTCGGAGGGCGAGGGTGTCTCCAATAAACTCATTGCTTCGGCGATAATCTCAAGATCGGCACAGAGAAAGCAAGTGGTTTGCACGACCTGCCGTCCCAGATCGGAATTAAGAGGAGCCAGGACTCAACGTAAAGCGGCCACTTGGCGGAGATACTGGACAAGATGCCAGAAGCAGTTTAATAGAACTCCCAAGATCAATGGGGTGATTAGAAGGAGAAAAATGGCAATGTGGTGAAAAACGGCCGTCTTCCCCTAAACAGGACCTATCGGAAATGTATGCCATGGGAGCGCGTCATTACGGGCCATGATCAGCTCACAAAGGGGTTGACAAAGAGCTATTCTTGGGTCCGGTCACTCCGGTGTCATGCGTTCCTTACTAGAGGTTCTATTCTTAAGGGCAAGGGAAGAAGGGCGCGCGGCGGCCGATGGGTTGAGTGAGGCACTGTGATCTTGCGTAATTACTGTACAGCCCGAAGAGAATGGCCAATTACAGTAGCAGACGGCAAGACGCTAGCGCATGGAAAAGAATGCGTCGCGCCGGCATGGACATGACAGGATCGTCGTCCCATTCTGGAAAAAATGAAGTTAAAAATTCGAAACCAAAAGGAAACGGGAACCCGACACCTGATATCTAACTCGAGGACGGGAAATCGAAGGCCCTAACTAGAAAACAAGATACTGTACGCTAGTCATACCTCGGCAGGCTCTCTTACACATTGTGCAAGGTCGCTTGGGGCGTTGTCGTGCCCACGCCGTCTGTGGCCAGTGCAATGTGCATCTGTCCTGAGTGATTCGGGCTTCGGACTGACGGAAATTCGCGAAATTCGCGGGAGCAGCGAGGCAAGCGACGGATGTAGATGTCACTTGAAGCGCGCTTGCAAGGCGCTGTACGGGAAAAATCGGTCATTCCAAGGGTTTTCAAGTGTCCAAAAACGGCCTCCTCGGGGAAGGGTTTTCCCGCACCGAACTCTCAGAGGACCCAGGGTTTTTGCCTTGGTCGCTTTCTAAGCGTTATGCGCTTTGTCGCTTTCCCGCGCTCTCTGAGCGCTCGGTTCTCTCTCACTCTGGACACTTCCCTTCGCGTTTTAGCATTCCCCTTTCCCCTGTTGTCTAATGCACCCCTTTCCCCACTTTCCCTGGTATATAGCCCATGTAATTACCACCTCAGGCTGAATTAGAATACAGACTTCTCCTCTCAGGCTTCAGGGCTCAGTGTAGCTCTTCCCTCGCGTTTTCCAGTGTGCCGCACTTGCGCGCAGCCTTAGCAACTCCAGCGTGACACGTTCCCGACCCCAGCGGCCACCTATGCAAAGTTTCGTGCCGCGCCGAAGCGTGCGCGACCATTTCCGACCACCTGAGACCAACCAATCCCGTTACCATTCCCGACCTCGCCGCACTCGCGCGCGGCTCTAGCCCTTCAATGCCGACGTGTCCACAATTGCTGCGGACCCATATTCGACAGCTCGTGCCCCGCGAAGGCCTGCGCGATACCAACGACCAGGTTTTTCTCGTTTTTTTGGGTCTTTTCTCTTTTTTTTTTTCTGTCACCTACAATCCTATTTGCTACCTCAATAATAATCAATTGGCTTCTATGATAACGGGTCCCCCCTTCGCGCAGGACATCCAGCCCCCACCTGTATACACGCAGCCTTTGCTGCTTGGTCAACTCAGTCTTGGTTCAGTCACGTGCACCCATTCGGTCAATTTGGTCAGTTCGGTCATCTCGGTCAACTCGATCATCCTTGGTATGACAGAGCTGCCCTGTACGAAAAATCGGTCATTCCAAGGGTTTTCAAGTGTCCAAAAACGGCCTCCTCGGGGAAGGGTTTTCCCGCACCGAACTCTCAGAGGACCCAGGGTTTTTGCCTTGGTCGCTTTCTAAGCGTTATGCGCTTTGTCGCTTTCCCGCGCTCTCTGAGCGCTCGGTTCTCTCTCACTCTGGACACTTCCCTTCGCGTTTTAGCATTCCCCTTTCCCCTGTTGTCTAATGCACCCCTTTCCCCACTTTCCCTGGTATATAGCCCATGTAATTACCACCTCAGGCTGAATTAGAATACAGACTTCTCCTCTCAGGCTTCAGGGCTCAGTGTAGCTCTTCCCTCGCGTTTTCCAGTGTGCCGCACTTGCGCGCAGCCTTAGCAACTCCAGCGTGACACGTTCCCGACCCCAGCGGCCACCTATGCAAAGTTTCGTGCCGCGCCGAAGCGTGCGCGACCATTTCCGACCACCTGAGACCAACCAATCCCGTTACCATTCCCGACCTCGCCGCACTCGCGCGCGGCTCTAGCCCTTCAATGCCGACGTGTCCACAATTGCTGCGGACCCATATTCGACAGCTCGTGCCCCGCGAAGGCCTGCGCGATACCAACGACCAGGTTTTTCTCGTTTTTTTGGGTCTTTTCTCTTTTTTTTTTTCTGTCACCTACAATCCTATTTGCTACCTCAATAATAATCAATTGGCTTCTATGATAACGGGTCCCCCCTTCGCGCAGGACATCCAGCCCCCACCTGTATACACGCAGCCTTTGCTGCTTGGTCAACTCAGTCTTGGTTCAGTCACGTGCACCCATTCGGTCAATTTGGTCAGTTCGGTCATCTCGGTCAACTCGATCATCCTTGGTATGACAGAGCTGCCCTGTACGAAAAATCGGTCATTCCAAGGGTTTTCAAGTGTCCAAAAACGGCCTCCTCGGGGAAGGGTTTTCCCGCACCGAACTCTCAGAGGACCCAGGGTTTTTGCCTTGGTCGCTTTCTAAGCGTTATGCGCTTTGTCGCTTTCCCGCGCTCTCTGAGCGCTCGGTTCTCTCTCACTCTGGACACTTCCCTTCGCGTTTTAGCATTCCCCTTTCCCCTGTTGTCTAATGCACCCCTTTCCCCACTTTCCCTGGTATATAGCCCATGTAATTACCACCTCAGGCTGAATTAGAATACAGACTTCTCCTCTCAGGCTTCAGGGCTCAGTGTAGCTCTTCCCTCGCGTTTTCCAGTGTGCCGCACTTGCGCGCAGCCTTAGCAACTCCAGCGTGACACGTTCCCGACCCCAGCGGCCACCTATGCAAAGTTTCGTGCCGCGCCGAAGCGTGCGCGACCATTTCCGACCACCTGAGACCAACCAATCCCGTTACCATTCCCGACCTCGCCGCACTCGCGCGCGGCTCTAGCCCTTCAATGCCGACGTGTCCACAATTGCTGCGGACCCATATTCGACAGCTCGTGCCCCGCGAAGGCCTGCGCGATACCAACGACCAGGTTTTTCTCGTTTTTTTGGGTCTTTTCTCTTTTTTTTTTTCTGTCACCTACAATCCTATTTGCTACCTCAATAATAATCAATTGGCTTCTATGATAACGGGTCCCCCCTTCGCGCAGGACATCCAGCCCCCACCTGTATACACGCAGCCTTTGCTGCTTGGTCAACTCAGTCTTGGTTCAGTCACGTGCACCCATTCGGTCAATTTGGTCAGTTCGGTCATCTCGGTCAACTCGATCATCCTTGGTATGACAGAGCTGCCCTGTACGGCCAGTGCGCGACCACGTGATCAACACACTCTGATTCTGATTCTGACGGTGTTCTCCTCTCGATCTCACTGGCAGTACCTGTTCGTTTGTTTCATCTTCGCGTAATAGTCAATCCTGAGAAGGTCTTATATATCTCCACCAAAGCCAAGCGAGCTTCACCACCCGTATCATAGCCCTTCTTGTCCCTCATGCTCGACGTGCTCGTGACGGTGCTCCTTATAGATGAAACTGTCCGTACTATGCGATCTATTAACTCTTTCCCGTACTCCATTACTGAAAGAGCACTCCACCTTTCGGGTTACCCGCACGGTATCCTGCGGTGCGTGCAAAGCGTGTCAAACAGATTCGGTAATCGTCGAGACGTGTCTCAGCCTATTCCGAGTCGATGCTGCCGCTCATGATTTTTTCAATCATCAGTGTACCTGTGTCTTTTCATGCGTTCCCGTACCGTTTCATCCTCAAAAACAATACCTCTCCTCAAAACTGTCTTTCTCAGTGCGCAGCATTCGGATACCCCGCCGCGGGTATGGAATATGGTAACGAGTCCTGTGTGTATTTCACGGCCCTGCGGTAGAGCGTTAGGCTTCTGCTTACGGAAACACGCGTCATCTTGGGTGTGGCGACGTGGCAGATATCACCAACAATGGCGGAAAGATCGCTGCGGAGAGCGACTGCACAACGGCGTGCTCCGGTGATCCTGTCCATCTTTGCGCAGGTAGCTGGAGGCTGCAGCTTTACCTTTGGAACAGCAACCTTAACACATGACGCGCACCCACAAACATTGGTCGCTATGAGGTATTCACACTTTTCATACCTGTATGCCCTTGTGCTAAGGGACGTCAACGTAGTACCTCATGCCCGGCCTTGTACCTCCGCTGGTCGCTACTGTCGGTATTAATGGAAAAGTCTCTTTCCTCGAGAATGGAAGCGAATCCGACTACTACAGTCGAAATTCTCATAACGCATAACGTGATTCACGTCCAAAACGTTATGCATTATCGAAAATATGCAAGACCACGGGTTTCCCACGGTCCGGGGATATCCGTGATGCTGACAACGATTCTTCGGACGCACCAACATTAAGCATCTGCTAGGTGCTCCTTTGTACATCCAATGCCCAGACGTAAAGATTCGAATTTCCTCAAGACCTTTGCATGACCTGCCTCAACTCCTGCACCAATATAGACTGACCCAAGAGTTTCGCAAAGTTTCGCCATCTCCAGCCTACCCATTTGAGGTGGTTGGCACTCCTCGATCTCGGAGTCGTCCTCGACCTCTGCCTCCCCACTGACTCCCTTACACCACCACTTCAACAATATTGGCATCAATCTCAAACCTAGGGTTTGGGTTTAGCTTGGGTTTTCCTGGTGCGCTCAGGGGTCCGTGGTGCAGGCATGGTCAGCTAAGCACAGTTTGAAGCAAAGTGTGAGCAAACCCGGAAAAGTGGCGACGTTGAGGCACACTCAGGCATACACTCGGGCTCAATTATGCATTTTTGACAGTCGGTTGGTCATGCGTTATGCATCATGCAATTTCACCCGGTTTTCCCTATGTATTCTATGATTCAGAGCCCCAAGTCAATGCATTATCCAATTTATGCATTATTACATTATGCGCTATGAGAATTTCGACTGTATAGGGGGTTCGAAAATTCTACTGGCGCATACGAGCTTGACTTGAGCCTTTCCATGACTTTTCTCATGCCTGGCGTGAGATGCATCTCAAAACGGATATGTTCTGCTCGGCTGCAGTTGTCCTCCCAAATAGTCAGTGGTGAAAATATACACCGTGACTGTCATGTTTTCATCACCTTCTATTACAATTCCAAATTATTTCTCAATTACCAGGAATGTTTGACAAATGACCTCGCATGCCGTGAGCAACTGCAAGAACGCTGTCTGTCAGAATACAAGCAATGACGACTCGGAAGATCTATACCGGACTCTCAACAAATCTTTTCAAGGTCCATATGTTCATGGTCAGATGGGAACTTTGAAGACACGGGGTAAGGGTTGTCCCGCTTGACGCGTTTCCGAGTCGTGTTCACACTCGCTCTGCTTTGCCCGCTTCGAGTTCCCCTCCCAAGGGCCCACTAGACACTCGACAGCCTCTCAAGTGCGTCATCTATCACTTGACCTGCAGCTCCTTCAACCTGGCCACCCCTCACCAAGCCCTTACCTATCTTCGTCCAGACGCAGCCGCAGTACAAGTAGAAGCTGACGCGCTTCGGCTAAGCATAGAGTGTGTATGGTACTCACTGGGGGTATAAAAGATCTAAAGAAGCAGCTAGGCGTGCTGGAGTTTATGGTGCAAGTGAATCTGCCTGAGGTGAGGTGGAAGACGGCGCGCAGAGGAAGGGATGGTTACTGAGTTGACACTCAACATTCTAACGGGAACGCATAAGCAATGCACTTAGTACTAACAAGACCAAGAACAAGACTGATTGGCTCTGGAATGGCTACGGAAAAGGTAAGTAGCAGAGGAAGTCGGAAAAAACGCCAGGCACCATCGGGTTCGTAGAGAGCAAGTTGTGGAACTAAAGACAGGCACAGCAACGAGCGGAGAGGACCCCGTCTGACAAAGTCGTGCGATGGAACGGCTTCCAAATAATAGTTGATGCGTGTTGGAGGGTTGATGAAGACGACACAACCACTGATACAATAACATGATTCGGCCGAGTCTGTTTTTGCGTGCACTGGCAAAAACCGGGAATGGCGTTGACTAATACTTAACGATTTTTCATTATCCATAAAGAATTATTTAAATAAGACCTTATGTCCATCCAAGGATTATATTATTGGGAAAAATGAAAAAAAAAAAAAAAAAAAAAAACGGAGTTCGGAAGTTGTGTTGGTTTTCCTTGAAAGAAAGCCAATGCAACACAACTTCCATTCAAGACATACAGTACCTTCTTTGGGTGTAGTCATTATGTGAACATCAACATCAGATGATGTGGCGTTGTCTGATGTAGTTTCTCCCCATCACGGTCATGCATGTGCCTTCGCCACCATCTACAGAGTTTGTGCAGGAGCACGCACTGGCACTGGGGTCTGATGGTGCTAGACTGCTAGCGCATTCATGATGAGCGGTCTGGGATCTGGAAAGTTGTTCGAGGACTTGGAGGGGGGTCGTTGGTGAGCCATCACACGTATTTCTAAGGGTGTTCGCGAGCTGACCGCTAATATGTTGCGCGACAATGGATATCCGACCTGTATGCTGCATCAAAGGAGGTGCCTCGAGTCGGAAATGGTACGCATACTCTCCTTGTTAGCCTATTTCCTGCCAGTGGGCCCTTAGACACATATTGAATTTACTGGCTGTGGGAAGTTCTCTTTCTCACCATGGTTTGCTTCGCGTCCGGTAGGTGGCTCTGATAAACGGTTGTACTGGTCCACTGTTACGCATAGATTTACACACGGTCAACACGACCCGCTCGGAACCAGCGGAAATTCACCTCTGCCGACTTGAAACATACGCTCCTGCAGGATAGGATCATTCTTTTTGACGTGCCGCCGTTGCATTGTTTCAATTTATTTGTGCCGGCTCCATGACAGAGGCCGCAGTTCTGTGAGTTGGGTAGTCAACCGCTCCCATCGCCCACCTTTCTCCCCTTCCATTGCTGTCGTTTCTTGCTCTCCCCGCCTCTACTTTTATCTGCAATGCCCACATCAATCCACGTGGACAACACCCTTGGGGCGTTATTCATCGGCACCGTCCTCTCATCTATGTGCCTCTCACCGTCTGTATTACGCTGTGACGGTACCTGATCACCGCGATCTAGTGTCTATGGTGTCACCTGGTTGCAAGTCACTTCAGTACTAGTCACTGCTCACAGGATCGGTGGCCTCTAATGTAGTGGGCTCTCGCTGCGACTGGTCGTCATCTCTGATCCAATAATAAATATTGATTCAAAAAACAAAACAAAAAAAGAGGCGTTTTCACTGTTTCACAGTGCGCGCGATGTGCCACCGATGAAGGGGCAGGGCATACACTGGCATTCGGCAAGTTCTTCACCCCTGACGAAACAGGGTCTACTCCCTCAATCCGATCGCGTGTGTACTGTATTCGCGTGGCGAAATCCCGGGCCTGAGCGTTCCTGCCTGCATGCAACCTGTGTAAGTTGTGCACACATCTCCGAGTCCTGAATTAGATAGAGAATACTGAGCGCCTGGATCCGCACCATCTTCGGGGATGACTGGTGACCGGTGACAGCGCCACGTGGGGAGAAGGGGCTCGTTTACGTCAGGCACGAGGAGGTGCACATGTCTTCAACGACACTTTAAGTTGGACTCGGAAGCCTCAGTGATAGAAGCTGTCAATTTCCAAGAGACACTTCACTAATTAGGGGAAGTGGAAACTGATGATCTCTGTCCGTGCCTTGCATTGTTTTCTCTTTGCGTCCTCATCAGTATCCAAATGTCGGCCGAAGCATCAGAACCGAGATCTATATAGTACATTGTTCCCGAAACAAACGCACTCCTATCTACGGCGGGTCCCTTCTGGCAGGGCCCCAATGAGCAGACTGCAGTAGAAAAGACTTGCCTTTTGCACAAGGATATGAATATCGTGTGGTAGACGCTCACGCTCTCTGGACTGGACAGATACGATAGCGGTCACGAGACAAGCCGCAGCCCAGATCCGAGTTCGGGTCCGGCGCGACCCAACCCGTTTCTCCCAACCGAAAACGATTAGGAGCTTCTCTTCGCGAATAACAAACAGTCTAGCTAATTACTCCGGCCTTAGCGGAGCGCGGTGAAATGTGCTTCGTGAGGCACAGACACGAGTTAAGAGGAGGAAAAGCGGGGGAGAACGGGTGAAAGTCAAGTGATCAAGTACAAGGTTTGATTGCAGTGTGCTCGGGCTAAGACGGTTACCACGTATGTGGTTGTAGCCAGCTGCTTTACTCAACGAGTTTGAGACCACTGTGCCAGCTCGCTGTATCTCTTGAAACGTCTTCACTCTGAGCTGGGCGACATAGGGTCTGGGAGTCATATGGTCTAGGTGTATAAGCACATGGTGTCTCCACCTCTGAAGCACAGTGACAGGAGACGCATCGGCGGAAGAGAGCTGGGTGCGTCTGCAACTGTATTAAGAACGCTCAGGACGCTAAGTTATTATTGTTCCTATAGCACGAGGTTAATAGAAGTTGGAACCCCACCCAAGACGAGCAGATGCAGGAGATACCGGGCGACCATGACGTTTGCATGGAATTTGGAATAGCAACCAAAAAAAAATGACAACCAACAAAGGGTAAGCGGTGAAAGAGCGACGGTTTGACTTCTTCAAAGTAAGGCCAACCAACGTAGCGCCGTTTGGAAGGCGTCATCGTCTACATCATGATGCAGTTGACCCAGGGGTTCACACAGCGCACGGCCATCTTTTGGTCTGTTGTCATGTGTGGCCGGTGGAATGCAATCGCCTACTGCATGGGTCCAGCCAGGGACGCCGAGAAGCCGCTCCAAAAAGGAGAGTGCGTTGCCTAGCTGGCACGTTGGGATTCCATTCTAGAACATAATAACCCCAAAATCGAAACTCGGCATCTGGCATCCGATCAGAGAAAGCATTAGCGATTCTTCCTTGACGGGGCTGTCACTCTCGCATATAACGCACTATCTCCCGCTTTGTAAGTTTGATTGATGTCGGTGGCTACTCCCCGTAGGCGACGAGGTTGCCGGACTTGACTTGTAGATAATGACCTCGATAACGACACGCAGTGTGAGGTACTCGGGGAAAAATATGGGGACGATTGTGTATCTGTTCTGGTCAAGAGGGGCTGGCCATGGTAGGACGGGAATGTGGGAACATCCAAGTCGCCGTAGCGAGTTGCTGTATCCGGTACCGCATCTACCCAGCGCGACCACGTGACTAACACTTCTCCACTCCAACAGCCACAGCCACAGCCGATCGTCTCACTTACAGTATTCTCCTCTCGGCGAACTACTCGGTTTCTGCCTCTCCGTGCACACGCCAATGACAGGATGCTTCCAAAGAAAGCATTTGATCTGCTGCGACATTCATGTATTGAAGCAACGATGGTAGCTCATCTCCCAGATCGCCGCTGTCAAAGCTGCGACCTTCTCCACCCGCATCGTGGCCACTTTTTTCTCATGAACCGGTGTGCTTCTTTTGCATCAAACCATCCGTTATACACGGTCTGTCTATTAACCCCCAAATGACTACTTATACTCAAGAGCGCTCCACCTTTCCGCCTCACTCACAGCTTCGTTTCCATAGTGATTGCAAAGCGGATTCGGAGCCCCGTCCCCAACAACCCCGGGACGTATTGTGACCATTCTGTAGGCTCCTGGTACTGTTTCTCCCCTGGAAAGGTGAGCCGTGGTGCATTTGGCGCCGTGTTACGTTCTTCTAATGCTCCCTTCCCCCCCTGGACTCGAATACTTTAAGAACCTCGTTCCATTCCTTTCAAATAAATTTCGTCAGCGCATCTACATGGCGAGTATGATGCGTTCTACACCCTTTCAACTTGCCGCTTTGCTCGCCCTTGTGCCAGTACGCGTTAAGCCTGTAACTCGCGTTTTCTTAGGCACTCACCCAACCACAGTTCATACACGCGAGCCCTTTGGAGTCTCATCACACCAGACCTCACTTTGGTGGTGCCCATCACCTCCGCCTCCAACAACACGATGTCCTCCCCCTAGGGTGGACCACGCTGGGATGCTACACGTGGGTCCCACTGCGCTTTCTTTCTATGACGGAACATGCTTTAACGCCTAATCCGCATTAGTGCGTACGTTGCTTCTGCGCACGAGGAATGTTTTTTTACTAAAAAACGAGTGATGACTCAGGGACAACATGCAGTCGCGTGTCTTCCAAACGGAGCTTGCGGATAACCAAAACGTGACCATCGAGAGCTGCGTTACGTCGTGCGCAGCTCAGAACTTCAAGCTCGCCAGACTAGAACACGGTGTACAATGTCGTACGTTTCACCGTCGATATATCGTCGCGTCACGGTTTAAGCGGCACCCCCCTCACAGTCTGCGGTGACAATATTGTAGACGGTGCTTTAACGGCCCCCGATTCTGACTGTCAAATGTATCGGGATGGTCATAAGATGTAAGCTGTCTAGTTTATTTCTGTGGCTGTAAAGACTGGGTAGCTGAAATAAACTCTAGCGAAGCACGTGGCGGATCGAACCGGGTCTCTGTTTATGCTTCCAGGGCTGCACCGACCGTGCAGACGACAGATCTTCCTGGGCAGTGGCAATATTCTCGATGTCTAGCGTGCGTTTATGTCCACATATATTCAGTGCCGCTGCTCACGAATTATTTGACCATCAGTGAACCTGCGCCTAATCATGTGTTCCCGTATCATTTCTACCTCACAGACGATAACTCGGCTCAGAACTGCCTTTCTCAATGCTCGGCCTTTGGATACCCCGCCGCGGGTATGGAATTTGGTCACGAGTGCTGTATGTGGCCCACTGTCCCATGGCAGAGCGTTAGCCCCCCGCTAACAGAAACGCGTACTTCATCTAGGGTGCGGTGACGTCGCGGATATCACTAACAATGGTGGAACAACTGCCCCCGAGAGTGACTGCACGATGGCGTGCTCTGGTGATTCTCTCCACCTTTGCGGAGATGCTTGGAGGCTGCAGCTCTACCTTTGGAACGGCACCCTTAACAATTGGGGCACACCCGCAAACATTGGTCGCTATGAGGTATTCGCATTCCCTTACCTATATGTACTTGTGGTGCTGAGGGGTCATCGACGTAGTACCTGGTGCCCGGCCTTGTACCTCCACTGCTCGCTACCGTCGGGATCAACGGCAAAGTCTCCTTCCTCGAGAAATCCGGCACGTCAGAATTCTCAAACTCCACTGGCGCATATGAGCTCGACTTGAGTCTCGTCAATGACTTTTCTCATGCCTGGCGTGAGATGCATGTCAAATCGGACGTGTTTTGCTCGGGTGCAGTTGTCCTTCCGGATAAAGCCGGACGAATCCTCAACGTTGGTGGTTACTCACAAGATTCGACGTTTGGTCTCCGACTTTATGCACCTGACGGATCGGCTGGCGTTAACGGTACGAATGACTGGGAGGAAGATCCGGTCAATTTCCTACTTCAGGTAGGTCTCCTTCACTTCTTATACGTTGGTTCTCAAAAAATAATTCTCACACAGAGTGGACGTTGGTATCCGACCGCACTCGTTTTGTCCAATGGCAGCGTTCTGGTGATGGGCGGCGAGAATGGCCCGAATGGCCCGGCCGTCCCGACGCTTGAGATTCTCCCTCGCATACCTGGTGGCGATACACAAGTGTTCCTCGACTGGCTTAATCGTACAGACCCCAACAATCTGTATCCATTCCTCCACGTTCTCCCGAGCGGTCTCGTCTTCGCCGGTGCGTCAAAAGTGCTTAATAGAATCGCCTTAGCTGACATACGCTATAGGGTACTATAATGAGGCGCGCCTTCTTGACCCCGTGACCTTTACTACTGTCAACGTTCTCCCCAATATCCCTGGCTCCGTGGGGAACCCCCTTGCTGGTCGTAATTACCCGTTTGAAGGCGCCTCAGTTCTGCTGCCTCAACGTGCTCCGTACACGGATGAGACTACTGTGCTGATCTGTGGTGGCTCTGACTCTAGTGGTGATGCTCTCGACAACTGTGTGTCCATTCAGCCTGAGTCAACGAACCCAACTTGGGTCATTGAACGCATGGTCCGTACAATTCATTTCCCATCTGACCATTAAATGATGAGTTGTTGTCTAGCCGTCTAAACGCGTGATGCCTTGCATGGTGGCACTCCCGGGTGGCACGTTCATGATCATGAATGGTGCGCAACAAGGCGTCGCTGGCTTCGATGCCGCAGACGACCCGAACTTGTCGGCACTGCTCTATGACCCGTCTCAGCCCGCCGGTGCACGTATCTCAATCCTGAACAGCACGACGATCGCGCGGATGTATCACTCGGAAGCGACACTGCTCCCTGATGGGCGGGTGCTCGTCTCGGGTTCGGACCCGAACCCATATGATGCACCGGAAACGCGCAAGTTCCCGGAGGAGCTCCGGATTGAGGTGTACATACCGCCGTACCTGAACGAGGGCCTCGCGCAGCCCGTCGTGACGATCCCAAACACGGACTGGGCCTACGGCCGGCAGTACCAAATAAGCGTGCAGCTGTTCCATGGCCAGACGTCCGGCATGCGAGTGTCGCTCGTCGCCGGCGACTTCCAGCACGCACGGGAATGCCATGGGCGGCCGCACGATCTTCCCCGCTTTCTCGTGTTCGGGAAACAATGTCTGCACTGTCACGGCCCCACCGAACTCGAAGGTCTCGCCACCGGGGTGGCACCAGCTGTTCGTCCTGGATGGTACGACGCCGTCGCACGGCGTATTCGTTCGGATTGGAGGCGACCCGGCGAGCCTCGGGAATTGGCCTGCTTTGCCTGGCTTCAATCCTCCTGGTGTTTGATATATTACGTACACATACTAATCGCACACCAGAATACCCTGCATTTATTCTTCTCGTTTTTTGTTTACTTTCCCCCCCTAGGACATTGTCTTTCGTCTCATTGCTAAGCTGTATCGTTGTTACTCACTCTCTTGGATGGAGTAGGTTCACTGCTGTAGATACCACAAAGGACTGTCGTGTTGTGCTTGGAATCTCACATTATATCTCACACTCTTGTCATCGGCCCTTCGGTGCACTCAGTTTTCGTTGCCTCTGCCCCTCATCGTTTCCAGCAGAACTTCGGTACAAACACGAAGGAAAGTTCGAGGCGTCTCCAGAGCACATAGTCGCTCCTCAGCCACGACGTCCTTCAAACGACTCCTTTGGGTGGGTGGTACTATATGCGTGCAACCAGAAGTGGAGCGTACAGAATATCGATATACGTCGTCTACATAAGTATCTGGATCCAAAAAAGAAGGAGAGAGAGAGAGGTATCGGGACCGCATGCATAGAAAAAGCGCGAAGAGCCTGAGTACGATCACTTACGCCGGCATCAAAGTGGGTATCTAGAAGCTTAAAAGAAACCGTTTTTTCCATAGAGCCCATTCCAAATTCTTGCCACTTGTCGCCGATGCTCATAGCGCCGAGCCGCAAGGGCAATACACGCACGCCTGCGAAGAGCGAGAGTGTGCGATAACGTCCGAGCTTGGGGGAGAGGAAGGAGAGTATAAAGGAGGAGCCATCTGAGCAGGATTAAAGTTGGCGGGTGATACATGGTGAGTGGTCCCAGCCTGCTATTTGTACTGGTAGGTTGTTCACAACTTCAAGTTGCACCCATGGGTGCAACTTGAACTATTTGGTGAACGACCAACTTTCTGAGTGTAACTCTGTGCACGGTTGGTTCCTGATGGGCTCTTTCGGTGACCGGATTTCAGGCAGCTAGGGAGGACTCTAGCAATAGTGACGACGTCTTAACTGGTTAAGGTGAAGACCGTGACAATGACGTTTGGGTGGGTCCCCCCCCTTCAGTGTTACGCCTTCTCATGGAGACCGCGTGGTTGCTTCTTGATTCTTTCTGGATCAGATGCACGCGGAATTAACACACCAAAGCGGGTGGAGTCGAGAGAGGGAAAATTTCGGAGTCCTTGGAGAGGGTGCGCTTCTATGGCGCCGCGGCTGGCGACTCGGAAAAGGTGGAGATGTCCTTGGTTCTGCGTAACACCCTGATAGACTGGAAGCTACCAAACACCAGACGGCAATTGTCGAGCCCACAATCGTCGTGGTCCAGGGACACTGAGAAGCCTCTTAAAAAGCTGCCTGGCACTGTTGGGATTCCATTCTAGAACATAATAACCCTGATCAAAAAAAAAACAAAAAAACATAATAACCCCAAATCGAAATCCGGCAACTGATATCCGCCGGTCACCGTAAGTTTTCCTTGACGGGGCTCCCGCATATTACACTATCTCCCGCTTTGAAGGTCATTTGATGTTAGCGCTGAGGTCGCCAGACACATTAAAAAAATTAATTTCGAATCCATTTGAGTGCGCCTTGGGCCCGGGGTACATGGCTATGCGGCACTTTTACAACACATTTCCTCTCCGTACCGTATGAACTTCCATTATCCCAGTCACCAACAGACTTGACACATACTGTAGTAGATAACGATAATGACTCACCGGTACTCACCCTGTGAAGGGGATGGTGATCAACTCGGGAACATCAAGCCCCGCACCATCGCGACCACGTGACCGACACAACTTGAACAGACGATCCGTCTCACTTGATTCTCCCCTCGGCTCACTGCTCGGTTTCTGCACATGCTTCCAGCTCTAGGACACACATGAAGCATTTGATTTGCGCTGACATCCGCAAATTGAAGAAACGATGGTAGCTCTTCTCCCAGATCGCCGCCGTCAAAGCTGCGACCTTCTCCCCCCCCTTCGTGGCCTCTTTTTTTCTAATGGATGGATGTGCTCCCTATGCATCAAACTATCCGTGATGCACGGTGATACGACCACGCTCTCCCTGGTCGTTGAAACCGCACTTTTCGCACTTTCTAGCTCTCCTGCGCTTGCACGCACGCACGCTTCCCCCCTTCCGCACGTTTCTGTGCTTTCTAAGCGCCGCATTCCCGCGCGCTTCGTCGCTCCTTAAGCGCTCAGCTTCCCGCTCAATCTGGACTCTTCCCTTTGCGCCTTAAGTTAGCACTCCCTTTTTTTTTTTTTGTGATGCATATTTATTCTGGGATACATGCCGAAACACAGACCAGTCGCAGTATTACTACTACATAGCACTCCCTTGTTCCCCTGTTATCTAAGGCACGCTATTCCTTAGCTCACCTGCCTTAGTATATAACCCATGCAATTACAACTTTACACCTCAGAGAATAGTATTGCCTTCTTTCAGACTTCAGGGCTCAGTGTAGCTCACTCTTTGCGTTCCCCAGCGTGCTGCACTCGTGCACGGCTCCAGACCTTCGACACCGACGCGACCGCGACCGCCGCGGACCCATATACGAGAGCTCAAGCGCTCACGCCGCAGAGGCCTGCGCGACGCCTTGCGACCCTTCATGTCGCGTTCTTCTAATGCTCCCTTTCCCCCTGGACTCGAATACTTTAAGGACCTCATTCCATCCCTTTCAAATCAATTTCGCATCTACGTGGCGAGTATGATGCGTTCTTCACCATTTCAACTTGCCGCTTTGCTTGCCGTTGTACCAGTACGCGTTAAGCCCGTAACTCGCGTCTTATTAGGCATTCACCCAACAACAGTTCATACATGCGAGCACATTGGAGTCTCATCACACCAGACCTCACTTTGATGATGCCCATCACCTCCGCCTCCAACAACACGATGTCCTCCCCCTAGGGTGGACCACGCTGGGATGCTACACGTGGGTTCCACTGCGCCGTCTTTCTATGACGGAACATTCTTTAACACTTCATCCGCATTAGGATGTACGTTTTTCTGCGCACGAGGAATGTTTTTTTACTAAAAAACGAGTGATGACTCAGGGACAACATGCAGTCGCGTGTCTTCCAAACGGAGCTTGCGGATAACGAAAACGTGACCATCGAGAGCTGCGTTACGTCGTGCGCAGCTCAGAACTTCAAGCTCGCCAGACTAGAACATGGTGTACAATGTCGTACGTTTCACTGTCGGTCTATCGTCGCGTCATGGTTTAAGCGGCACCCTCCCTCAGTCTGCGGTGACAGTATTGTAGACGGTGCTCTAACGGCCCCCGATTCTGATTGCCGAATGCACAGGGATGATAATAAGATGTAGGCTATCGGGTTTACTTCTGTCGCTCGTGGAGACTGGGCGGCTGAGATAAACTCCAGCGAAGCACGTGGCGGATTGAGCCGGGTCGCTGTTTACGCTTCCAGGGCTGTACCGACCGTTCAGACGACGGACCTTCCTGGACAGTGGCAATATTCCCGATGTCTGGCGTACGTTTGTGACTGCATATATTCAGTGCCGCTGCTCACGAATTACTCGACCATCAGTGAACCTGCGCCTAATAATGTGTTCCCGTACCGTATCAACCTCCCAGGCAATAACTCGGCTCAGAACTGCCTTTCTCAATGCTCGGCCTTTGGATACCCCGCCGCGGGTATGGAATTTGGACACGAGTGCTGTATGTTCTGTGGCAGTGCGTTAGCCCCCTGCTCACAGAAACACGTACTCCCTTTAGGGTGCGGTGACGTCGCGGATATCACTAACAATGGTGGAACAACTGCCCCCGAGAGTGACTGCACGATGGCGTGCTCTGGTGATCCTCTTCACCTTTGTGGAAATGGCTGGAGGCTGCAGCTCTACCTTTGGAGAGGCACCCTTAACAATTGGGGCACACCCGCAAACATCGGTCGCTATGAGGTATTCACATTTTCCTCACCTATATGTACTTGTGGTACTGAGGGGTCATCGACGTAGTACCTGGTGCCCGGCCTTGTACCTCCACTGCTCGCTACCGTCGGGATCAACGGAAAAGTCTCCTTCCTCGAGAAATTCGGCACGTCAGAATTCTCAAACTCCACTGGCGCATATGAGCTCGACTTGAGTCTCGTCAATGACTTTTCTCATGCCTGGCGTGAGATGCATGTCAAATCGGACGTGTTTTGCTCGGGTGCAGTTGTCCTTCCAGACAAAGCCGGACGAATCCTCAACGTTGGTGGCTACTCGCAACATTTGACCTCGCACGATGCGACATTTGGTCTCCGACTTTATGCACCTGACGGATCGGCTGGCGTCAATGGAACGAATGACTGGGAGGAAGATCCAGTTAATTTTATACTTCAGGTGGGGCTCGTCTTTACTTCCCACACGTCAGTCCTCAAAGAAGTAATTCTTATACAGAGTAGACGTTGGTATCCGACCGCACTCGTTTTATCCAATGGCAGCGTTTTAGTGATGGGCGGCGAGAATGGCGCGAATGGCCCGCCCAGCCCGTCCCTTGAGATTCTCCCTCGCATACCCGGTGGCGATACACAAGTGTTCCTCGACTGGCTTAATCGTACAGACCCCAACAATTTGTATCCCTTCCTCCACATTCTCCCGAGCGGTCTCGTCTTCGCAGGTGCGTCAAAACTGCTCCTACAATCGCCTTAGCTGACATGCGATAGGGTACTACAACGAGGCACGCCTTCTTGACCCGGTCACCTTCGCTACTGTCAACGTTCTCCCCAATATCCCTGGCTCCGTGGGGAACCCCCTTGCTGGTCGTAATTACCCGTTTGAAGGCGCCTCAGTTCTGCTGCCTCAACGTGCTCCGTACACAGATGAGACTACTGTCTTGATCTGTGGTGGCTCCGACTCTAGTGGTGATGCTCTCGACAATTGTGTGTCCATCCAGCCTGAGGCAACAAACCCAACTTGGGTCATCGAGCGCATGGTCCGTACATTTTTTTCCCATCTGACCATCGAATGACGGATTTCTGTCCAGCCGTCTAAACGTGTGATGCCTTGCATGGTGGCACTCCCGGATGGCACGTTCATGATCATGAACGGCGCGCAACAGGGCCTTGCAGGCTTTCAGGCCGCAGATGACCCGAACTTGTCCGCGCTGCTCTACGATCCGTCTCAACCCGTTGGGTCGCGTATCACAATCTTTAACAGCACG
This sequence comes from Lactarius hengduanensis, assembly GCA_021525025.1. NCBI lineage: Eukaryota > Fungi > Basidiomycota > Agaricomycetes > Russulales > Russulaceae > Lactarius > Lactarius hengduanensis. The sequence goes on along the minus strand of JAKELI010000274.1, from coordinate 30,632 downwards.
ACGATCGCGCGGCTGTACCACTCGGAAGCGACACTGCTCCCTGATGGGCGGGTGCTCGTCTCGGGTTCAGACCCGAACGGGTTTGACCCACCGAAAACGCCCAAGTTCCCGGAGGAGCTCCGGATTGAGGTGTACATACCGCCGTACCTGAACGAGGGCCTCGCGCAGCCCGTCGTGACGATCCCGAACACGGACTGGGCCTACGGCGGGCAGTACCAGATAAACGTGCAGCTGTTCCAGGGCCAGACGTCCGGCATGCGAGTGTCGCTCGTCGCGGCGACTTCCAGCACGCACGGGAATGCCATGGGCGGCCGCACGATCTTCCCCGCGTTCTCGTGTTCGGGAAACAATGTCTGTATCGTCACGGCGCCGCCAAACGCGCGGGTCTCGCCGCCGGGGTGGCACCAGCTGTTTGTTCTGGATGGTACGACGCCGTCGCATGGCGTGTTCGTTCGGATTGGAGGCGACCCGGCTCTCCTCGGGAAATGGCCCGCTTTGCCTGGCTTCAATCCTCCCGGCGTCTGACATATTACGTACACATACTAACCGCATACCGGAATACCCTGCATTTATTCTTCTCGTTTTTTGCAAGTTTTTTGTTTGTTTGTTTTTCCTAGGACATTGTCTTTCGTCTCATTGCTAGCTGTATCGTCGTTCCGAGCTCTCTTGGACGGGGTAGGTGCACTGCTGTAGATACCACAAAGGATTGTCGTGTTGTGCTTGGAATCTCACCTTATATCTCACTCTTGTTATCGGCCCTTCGGTGCACTCAGTTTTCGTTGCCTCTGCCCCTCACCGGTTCTAGCAGAATTTCAGTACAAACACAAAGAAAAGTTCGAGGCATCTCCAGAGTACATAGTCGCTCCCCAGCCACGACGTCCTTCAAACGACTCCTTAAAGGTATGTGGTACTGTATGGGAGCTTGGTTCAACGTGGCGCGTCAGGCTAGCAACGACTCTAGCTCACAGGCTATATACTTTAACGATGCTTGAACGGGATTTAATATACTTCTCGGACATACATTCGATTGTACAATCAACTTCAACTCGGAAAGCCCGAAAACAAAACGACCAACTGGTGGGCGTTCGGCTAGCCTGTTCAAAGCTCATTCGCTCTCCTGCCGGCACTTCATAGGGGCGATTGATTGCGGAAACGGTAGGCGGTCGCAGTGTCCAGCAGATTGCGCGTGACGGCTGTTGTAGGTGCCATTGCCCTGATCCACAAACACGTCAACAAAATTACCGCGCAGGCCGGCCAATAGACTGGATACGTACAAGCATGCTGTTCGGGAAGCCCGGATCGAAAGGCTGACGGAGGTGGTGTAGTCCCACCAGTGCGCGTACTATATGTCGTCCGCAACGTTTTGAGTGAGGCATCCACGGAAAGGTGAAGTGACTTGGTATTGTTCCCAGAATAGGTCACCATATGGGCCATGATGATATGGCTCTCTAGGGTGCGCTTGCAGCTGGTCGAATACTGGACCGCATCTCAAGACGAAAGCCAGCGAGAATAAGACTGAGGGATGCACCTTTGTTGTGAGGACGAGCTGGTCGCAGATTCCACGCTTCTCAACCCACTCGCCGATGAACGCCTCGGAGGATTCGTCTTGACAGTAGTTAGAACAAATAAGATCATGTCTCTGACCGCCTAGGTGGGTGCGATGAGATCTAGTGAGATCTTACTAAGTGTTCGCCGTGTCGATAAAGTTGCCCTGGGGAGAGGGTAAGTATCTGGATCCAAAAAAAAAAAAGGAGAGAGAGAGGGTAAGCATCGGGACCGCATGTATATAAAAAGCGCGAAGAACCTGAGGACGACCACTTACGCCGGCATCAAAGCGGGTATCTAGAAGCTTTAAGAAATCCGTTTTATCCATGGAGCCATTCCGAAGTCTTGCCACTTATCGCCGATGCTCATGGCACCGAGCTGCAAGGGCGACACACGCACGCCTGCGAGGAGCGAGAGTGTGCGATAACGCGATAATTTCTGAGCTTGGTAGGCGGGAGGGGGAGGAGAGTACAAAGGAGCCCTCTGAGAAGGATTAAAGTTGGCGGGTGATACATGGTGAGTGGACCCAGCCTACTATTTGTACTGGTACGTTGTTCAAGACGTCAAGTTGCACCCATGGGTGCAACTTAAACTATTTGGTGAACGATCAACTTTCTGAGTGTAACTCTGTGCACGGTTGGTTCCTTATGGGCTCTTTCGGTAACCGGATTTCAGGCAGCTAGGGAGGACTCTAGCATTAGTGACGACGTCTTAACTGGCTAAGGTGAAGACCGTGACAATGACGTTTGGGTGGGTCCCCCCCTTCAGTGTTACGCCTTCTCATGGAGACCGTATAGTTGCTTCTTAATATTCTTTCTGGACCAGAAGCACGCGGAATTAACACACCAAAGCGGGTGGAGTCGAGAGAGGGAATTTTCCGGAGTCCTGGGAGAGGGTGCGCTTCTATGGCGCCGCGGCTGGCGACTCGGAAAAGGTGGAGATGTCCTCGGTTCTGCGTAACACCCTGATAGACTGAAAGCTATCAAACACCAGACGGTAATGTCCAGCCCACAATCGTCGTATCATTTGGCTAGGACTGGCGTGTGGTGGTAGATGCCAGCGAAGACCTTGCCTTGCCAGAGAAGCACCATCAGGAAAAACCCCAACTGTAAATTGGGCTAATTTCGGTCCGTTGTACCGAAAAAACATATTTTATCTCATTTTCATGTAATTTGTCACATTTGTTAGTCGTTTTATATTGAGTATTTGAATTGGCGTCAGCTGTTTGAATTGGCGCACACTTATGCACAATTTATGTGAACTAGCATTGAAGGGACGGTCCGGAGGACCGTCCATTTACAGGAGAAAATGCTTGTGTGCACATTACGAAATGATGGAGGGGCAACGTTTGAGCTATGTATGCATGTATGTGTGTGATACAGTACAGAAGTGGAATAGAGGCGAACATCAGAGAAGATGATTTTAGATGATGTGGGTTGGTAGATATGTAATGTTGTCCCAAGCGACAATTACTACTTTGTTTTGGAACGCTACCAAGTCACCGGTGACTGCGACACGGCCATTTGGCAAAGGCATGGGCGGTGCCCGTTGTGGCCCTACTTAAGTAATGCTCAACGACTTCATTAGCTGCAGGCATGTGACACGCGATACGATACTATGAAAAAGAGCAAGGATTGCGCCACCCACGTACCACTGGCATGACTAGGGACGATGGCGATCAAACTTGAACACGTTAAAAGTACGGCCTCCTCTTGATCGTCCCACCGCGAAAATCGAATGCAGGTGGGCAAGACGGTTGCAAAGTGACTCTTTGTCCTCGTTGGTGCGTTGGCGACCACGTTGTGTGCGCTCTGAAGGAGTGAAATTCGGATTGTCTTCCAACTGTCCACGTGACAACTCGTTTCACGAGATGACGCACGTTTTCGTATCGAGAGAGATGCTGAGGCAACTTTAAGACTGTCCCTTGCACGACAGCAAAAAAATGTACCCTCATTCATCGTTCCGGGTGGCGGAGCCAGCATGACAGGGCGACGGGCACGGGCGCAAATGGCGCGTTTGAGTGCGGGGTCGGTGCGGCCAGAGCCGCCGGCGCGACACGTTTGCGGCGGGGCGTCGTGCGCGTTGATGCGGCGGAGGCGGGAGGGTACAGCGACGCGCGGGGCAATGCCGGCGATGGGAGTAGATGCGCATCGCACGGGGCAAAGCCGGCGGCGGGAGGGTACAGCGACGCACAGGGCAAAGCCGGCGATGAGAGTAGACACGCAGCGCACGGGGCAAAGCCGGCGGCGGGAGGGTACAGCGACGCGCGGGGCAAGGCCGGCGATGGGAGCAGATGCGCAGCACACGGGGCAAAGCCGGTGGCGGGAGGGTACAGCGACGCACGGGGCAAAGCCGGCGATGAGAGTAGACACGCAGCGCACGGGGCAAAGCCGGCGGCGGGAGGGTACAGCGACGCGCGGGGGCAAAGCCGGCGATGAGAGTAGACACGCAGCGCACGGGCAAAGCCGGCGGCGGGAGGGTACAGGCGACGCGCGGGGCAAGGCCGGCGACGGGGAGCAGATGCGCAGCACGCGGGGCAAAGCCAGCGGCGGGGAGTGCAGGCGATGTGCGGGAAGGCCGACAATAGCAGATGCGGCGTGCATGCAGCGCACAGGGCAAGGCCGGTGGTGGGAGGGTGCAACCGATGCGTGTGCAGACAGCCCATGGGGTAAAACGAGCAGCGGGATGGCAAGGGTGGCGCACGGCAGACGGCATGTAGCCGGGATGGAGGGTAAGGCAAGATGGCGACAAAGAGGTGGCACTCGGGGGATGCGGCAGGGCGGGATCAGGAAGAAAAATGAATCAGAGATAAAACGAGGGGAGGGGGGAAAACGTTAGCGCGAATGATATGCTGCGAGGGTTCGAGTAAAGGCACCTGATCAATCTTCCTAATTCGGATTGCGTTGTCCATGCTCTTGGCGAGGGTTTGCAGGAAAAACTCGTCAACTGCTTCGGAGTCGAAGCCCTGGTCGCGCTCGAAGGCGTCAATCATTCACGCCTCACACGGCTCTGGAACAGGATGAAACCCATCCCGCTACTATCCTGCACCCCTGGGGCACAGTTCGAGGGTGATGTAAACGGCTGCCAAGGATCCGCTCCAGGTACCCATTGCTGTTGTCGCTGTTCTCTTGGGTCCAAGCCTCTCTCAGTCGTTGAGCGGCCCCTTCCTCAGTGCGAGGATCTATGCCTGGGTGGGCATCGATCATTGCAAAGCCCGGGCAGACTGCCCATGCCGGGTCTTCGAGTATCCTTCAGGTGAGGCTCGAGAGATGGCCCAGGATGTATTTATGAAAGGGTATATGAAAGGGTATTATCAAAATAAAAAGATCCCGGTTCTCTAGACCGGTCGGAAAAGTGGACAGATGGGGGCGACACGCAAGAGAGGAATGGGTCACGTGTCGCCCTGCTCGCTCACTCAAAGACGGTGCTCTAAGGCATCGCTTGTACCTCGCTTTGCCTCAGACCGGCTACGTACCCGTACCCGGAACTACCCGGCCCGTGACCTGTGCGGGTTACCCGGACCCGTGACAATCACTAAACTGTCTTAGTCTGTCCGTGTGAGTTCGTAGGCGGAGGGGATCCCGCAGGGTTTACAGAGAGGAGTAAGAGGGGCCGAGCCCGGAGCGTTCGCGACGGCGACAGCCGGTGCGAATGCGATCGGATGAAGGCGGGAACGAACGGGACCGAGACGAGAGACGAGGAGCGAGGAGGAACGACGAGATGCGATATCCTTCGAGTGCCCGCGAATGGGCCTGACTTCCGGGATGATCACGCAGAGATAGTGCATAACATGGGTTTACAAACCCGTGCGGGTAAGCGGTACCCGTGATACCGGGTACGGGTACGGGTGAGTCACACGGTACCCGCGCCAGACCCGTACCCGCGGTGTGGGTTTCGCGGGTTTTTTCGAGTACGCTACGACATTTATTTCCTAGACCTAGACATACACATGTGCATATACTAGCTACTACTAGCTAGTTACTACTACCAGTCTTCATGGGAATGCCAGTGCCCGTCGCAGAGCCCGCCGTCGCAGAGCCCGCCATCGCGTCCGAGTCGTTGCGTCGCGTTGCTGTTGTATCGCGTTGTCCGAGTCGCTGTTGACATCGTCTTGTGGTTGTTGTCGGTGTCGCTATTGTCGTCGTCTTCGTCGGTGTCATCTGCTGTTGTCGATGGCAGGGCGTCGGCGGTGGCGGTGGCAGTGGCGGTTGTGGCCGTCCAAGTCGTCGTGTTGCATGTTGTGTCCTGTGTCGTGCCGCGTTGGCGTTGGCGTTGTCGTCGTTGTCGCCATCGCTGTTGTCCTAATCGTTGTCGTCGTTGTCGTTGTCTTGGTGTTATCGGTGGCAGGGCTCTGGTGGTGGCGGCTGCGCATCGGGGAGTGCTATGATAGGTGACTAAGCAAGGCAAACAGAACAAAACCGGCATCACCCGGCCTGGGAACGAATCGGGAACGACGCTTTAGGGATCAAGCATCAACGGCAAACCCCGCGTGCACATACGCTGCCAACCACGACCAAGACAACTTCGCCAGCCCCGTGCCGAACAAGCTAACAACCGCCGGTGCAACACCAACGCAAGTCCCGAACGCGACGGTGGCGGCACCCAGCCGCAGCAGGAGTGACGGCGAGGCAACGCCGCCTTGAGCGCTGCAACACCGAGCGACTCCGCCGACTCGACGACGACACGGCGGCGACAACAACAGCAACGACGACGGCGACAACAACGGCGACAACGGCGGCGAAAACGGCGGCGAAAACGGCGAACAGCTGCGACGACGGCGACGGCGACGGCGACGTTGCGACAGATGACAGTGACTCGGCGCGGCGACGCGATGACTCGGACAGTGGGGCCAGTAATAATGTATTCAAGTAGTATAAGTAGTATGAATGAACATTCCTGGCTTCATGCAAGGAGGTTGAGGACTGCTCCAACGGCACGGTCACATGCCGACCCGCAGGGCCAACCCGCGCGGGTTTTCCGTACCCGCGCGACCCGCCGGTACCCGTACCCGCGGCTGCGGGAACCCATACCCATGAGCCCGGGTACGGGTTTTTGGTGGGTGTGGGTGCGGGTAGAGGTCTAGTCACCCATGGGTTACCCATGTTATGCACTACGCAGAGAGAAAGAGGGGGGAACAGAGGCGACCGGGCGCTGATTGTATTCAGCAAAGATAGTGGGTTTAAATACAAGAGAGAACTCTAACTACGTCAGAGCCAGGTAGGTAGAAAGTAAGGGTGATTGTAGTGTAGGAAATGGGTGGCATAGGGGGAGGAAACGACGGAACGCGGAGACGATCGAGTCAAACAAACAGTAAATATCATGGTACTGCATTGACGATATATAGTGTAAACATACGATGTGTAAATTAATGCGAGCAAGTAAACGGGGAATCCAGAGCGTGAGATGAGAGATGCGAGCATTATATACAACCGACCAATGGCAAAAGTAAAGTGATCAAGATACATTGACATATTAAAGCCTTGTTGAGTGTGGGTAAATGTGTGCGTGTGCATGCGTGGGAAATGAAGGAAGGAAAGGAAAGAAAGAAAGAAGCATAGAAAGGATGATCGCGAACAACTATGGATTAGGGCTGCCTCCATTATCATGGCGCCTATGGAGCCCACGAAGGGACATTGTGGGGTATTCACACTTGCGTGAGCGTTGTGCACACTGGCTGCAATCGGGGTTAGCGATATTCGCCGATCAGAAATCAAAAAGTACCACTCACTCGCATGTCCGATCAGCGCTTCCCACAGGCAGCGCTTTACATGCGATCTTCCGCTCACGACAGAACAAGCACGCCATCAGAGCTTTGGGTCGTGCGCTCCGTTTTGTCGACGGCAACTTCAACACGCCGGTCATGGGGTCTAGCGCCGACGCCGGCGCTGGTACCTGCGACGAGCTTGCCGCGTTCGTGTCGAGTTGTATGCTCGATGTTGGCGTCCCGATATCGGACGACGAGGAAAGCGGCGTGGGGTTACGCGCGCCAGGTGAATAAGCAAGCTGCCCCGGTATCGCGAGGCGACGGCGTCGCTATCCGCGAGGTAAGTATAAATGACACGGGACGTGAGGCAGCGAACAAACCTTAGATGGGGGTGGAGATGTATGTCCCATGTACATGGCAGGGTCCTGCAGGCGGAACGAATCGCCCACGTGTGGTCGATGATGTGGGTGGCCATGTGTCCCCGCTGGAGTGGGGAAAAGGTGAGTATGCTCTTGGCTCTCCTCCTTGGGATGTAACGCCAACTCGCTGGAGAGCAGGACAGTGCTAAGTGATGTCATTGGCGAAAAGGGCTGTCCGTTAACGCCTGAGGCGTATTCGGTTTCGACGGTGTTTAATCCAACCAGGGTCTCGGATTGTCCATCTTTAGGAGAGGACGAGGATGACATTGGAAGGCTAGGAAGGGCAATAGAGCCGTGGTTGACTCGGATGGGTTGAGACTCCGGTGGAGGGGTCTCCACGAGAGCATGACCGAGCTCGGAATAGCTAGAAGACGGGAGAATTGGCAGGATTGGGGGTTGGGCATAGTGCTCATAGTGACTGATGTAGTCATCATAGTGCGAGTAGCCGGAAGGAACGGGAACCAGGCTGTGTTGATGTTGACCCTGGAGTGGGCCGTCCAAGGGGAAATATCCCACTGAGTCATACGTGGAGGAGTGGAAAGATATATCAGGATCGGAGGAATGATATTGGTAATGAGCTGCTGCTGATGCATGAAGGGGATACTGTCCACCGCGGTGGACGTCGACCACAATGATATGGGAATAGTAAGGTGACTCGGAATACTCGGTGGTCACCAACATCGCCATAATGCAGAATCTGAAGGCGTGGGATATTGAAGCATCAGTTTTTATACAGCGCGGTCATCGTAGCCGTGGTGCACTTAGTATTTTCAAATAAAACCACGATGTATCTCGGCCTGGCACACAGCAGGGCGGACTCACTGTGCAGCAACTTCAGTTAGGGAACGCGTGCATAAATGGCCAGCCGGATATGGCCATCGCGGTATTCGTATACCATACCTTGCTGTCCCATACTGAGTGCCGTTTAAAGTTGTTGTGCTCAAGGAACCCTCGCTCAGACGTTGCTGGCTTGTGCATTATGTCGGTACTACCATGTGGGTGAGCGGTTCAACAGTGTTGTAAGTTCGCCGTCCCACTGATCCGTCATTTCGCACGTCAATTCACTTTCTTGACAATCCCCTTACTACACCAGAACAGGATTTCGCCACGCTGTACTACTCCAACGCCGGCGTCAGTGTCGTGTTTCATCCAGCGGACTATACCCTAACGAGGTCTATCCTTCCCTTTCGCCGTGTTCCTGTTGCCGGAGCCATCCTGTGTACGGGATTCATTAAGACGGGATTCACAGAGGCGGGATTCACAGTCCGCCAACTCAGAAGTGCCACACGTGCTACGCCGTCAAGACAACTCGCTCTGCTTCCCAATCAAAGCCCTGCCGTCATCATTCCTGCTTCTAGTTCCGTCCTCTTCCCACCCAATATGCGAACCAACAACACAAAGCTACCTCCCCCCTCTTAGTCGAATAGGCTTACTCTCTCGCAACCCTCGAAGGATATTCGCGAAGTCCGTATACATAAGTATGTAACTGGTCTTGTCGGTGAGTAAACTCGCGCCATTTCCTGCTCTGCGGCCATGTGGCAACTCAGCCCCGTGGCCGTTTACGTAGATGCGCATTTCCCTTTACCCAGATCGCCTGCCGTTGGATCTGGAATCCCAATGACGATCCCATGGTTTTCTTCACCCAAGTGTGTTCGACGACAACTTCGGTGCGTAATATCCTTCCCCTTAATTGACCATCTAATTTATTCCGCATATACGTGCAACAGCTTCCTTCTCCAATCACTCTCACCTATCTATCAGGTTTCCCGGTACGGGAGATTGGTCGTTGCGAACGTGCCCTCGGCTGTTTTGACCCCGACCGCCACCGCCACCGCCACCGCCACTGCCAATGCGACGACCACGACAAGGTGACAACTGGCGCTACAACAACGGTCGCGACGAGGTGAGAACGACGACGGCGACGAAACACAACATATAGGCTACACCGACCACGATGGCAGCAACGGCGAGGACGGTGGCAATGGCAAGGACGGTTACAACAGAGGTGATGGTGAGGATAGCGCGACGGTGGGTGACCATGACGGTGGCGTGACGGCGGCGAGGGAGAAAGGGCCGCTATTTTGTTGATGCTAGGAACTGATCGTGTAATCCAATCGATGTATTAGCAGATGATGCGATAGAGATGGCCGTCAGTAAAACTATTCACAAAGAACACATTGGCCGAGTCGAGTACTGTGCTGCTCGTCCACTCCTGTGGTGCAACCACTCCAAATTTAGGTATAAGGTGTACACTCCTACGAATATTTGCAAGTGGGATGATACTGCACACCCTTCCACCGCCTCTATCCTTCATGGGCGAGATCTTGAATAGGTGACTGCCTGGTTCCGGGTCTTCAGTAAATGATGTGTACCATTCAACGTACACCAAGTGTTTAGGAACTTCATTTCCGATCGGGAACAGGGTTGGGAGTGACTTTTCGGGAAGGCTAAATACGATGCGAACACGGCCGACGCGATAACCTGTCACAATAAGTGTTTTGCTGGTTTCTGAGTCACGAAATGACTCACCAATCACCCCTGTATCTCCCCCGTGTCCTTCATTAATGAGTGCCGTATCGAAACGACAAGGGATACGACGACCACGAACATCAAACCTATGGGGGTAAGCATGAATAGAGTCTACTGTCTGAGTTAGACCGGTGTAGGGCTCTGTACGGAGATATTTGATCCTGTGCCAGACTGGGAGGTGTCGAAAGGGAAAATGAACGTCCCAAAGACTGCGCTCAACTTGTGCTGTTGTCAGATGTGGCGAGTTGGAAATTACAACGTAGCGTCGCAATGCAGTACGGAAATGTTCAGCACCGTATTCGGTCTCAAGAGTGTCCAGAGAGACGTTCCGAGTAGACGGGTGCTTTGCCATGTGTAATTTGCGGTCGAGTTCGAGCCCGGGCGGTAGCCATTCACGGGGAGCTGCCACAATTGGTGAACCTTCAAGCCGCCACTGAACAAGACAGTTGTGCCGGTGGATCTTCTCTTTACGCTCCAGCCAGGTCGTCATTTGTGAAAACTCGTCCTTGTGATTAGGGCATAACATGGGTAACCCATGGGTGACATGACCTCTACCCGCACCCACACCCACCAGAAACCCGTACCCGGGCTCACGGGTATGGGTTCCGGTGGACACGGGTATGGGTTCCGGCGGGTCACGCGGGTACCGGAACCCGCGCGGGTCAGCACTGCGGGTCAGCGTGATAACCTCAACGCGAATGCTGCGCAACGCGTCGTGAGCTCGGAATTTGGCATTTAATATTTGTACTAGTACTACGTCTACTCAAATACATCGTCCCTTCTGTAATCTACAAAAACCCGCTGCATCATCATTGTCCCCCGCTGTCGTCGCATCGCCACCGTCATCTGTTGCGTCGTCGTCGTGGTCGTCGTTCGTTGCCTTGTCGTCGCCCTTCATCCTGTCGTCGTGGTCGAGTCGCTCGGAGTTGTATGCTGATCATCGTGGAATCGTCGCCGCTGCATCGCCGTTGATCCTGCCGATGGTGTCGTAGCCTTGGTCATAGCTGTTGTTGGGGTGCCGCCGCCGTCGCGTTTGGGACTTGTGTTGGTACAGTGCTGGCGGTTGGTGGCTAGTTCGGCTGGGGGCTGGTGCGTCGGCAAAGTCTTGTCGCTGTTGGGTTGTCGTGGTCAGCAGCGCATGTGGCGCTGGTTGATGCTGTCGTGGTGCAGGCCATACAGTGAAAGCGTGCGTTCCCAATTCTGGTTCTAGCCGGTGATTGCCGGTTTTGTTCTATTTACCTTGCTTAGTCACCTTATCATCGTCCATGCCGCGGCCATCGTCATTACTACAGTACTGCCAGTGCTAAGTTATCGCTTTCGGGTGAGTTCTTATGTCCTGCTGACATCCATCTGCAGGTGTACACACCTCAACCAGAGAAGATGGCATCACCCCACCGCCGTCCCCACCGTTTCGCGTGCACAGTCAACGACGTCCACAAGGTCCACAAGTCCACGACGAGTCGATAACCAACCGCAACTGCCGCCGCCAAGGCCCCGCCATCGACGACGGCAAGACGATGTCGACGACAACGACAACGACAACGACGATGTCAACGGGGACTCAGACAGCGCGACACGACAACAACGCGACACGCCGACACCACGATACGCCGACACCACGACACACCGACACCACGACACGCCGACACCACGACACGCCGACACCATGACTCGGACGCGACGGCGGGCTACGAGTCCGCGACGGGCATTCTCATGAGTAGTAGTAGTTAGTAGTAGTAGCTAGTATATGTACAAATGTATGCCTAAGTCTAGTAAATAAAAGTCGTTGTTTACTCGAAAAACCCGCCAAACCCGTCGTATGGGTACGGGTTCTCAACGGGTACCGAAATCGTACCCACACCCATACCCGGCATAGCGGGTACCCGCGTACCCGCGCGGGTTTACAAACCCATGTTATGCACTACTTGTGATTAGTAGCGGCATATGCGTCCTTTGCCAAATCGATGTGTAGCCGCTCTGTGTTTTCGGTGTTAAAATTGTCCGTGGTGCCGTAAAGCTTGATGAGATCGACGTAGTGGCTTGCGAAATGGAGCTTAGGGATATTAAAATTATCACGAATCCCAAGGTCAACAAATATGGACTTGTTTTCATGAAATCGTGACAATGCGTCTTCCAGGAGCTCGAGCGTTTCACCTGTATGCACAGGGTACTGTGCGATAAAGGCAAAGTCCATAAGCGCTCGGACTGCCCGGAGAAGACGTGAATTTGAAATTTCTCGAGCGAGGGGTACATCCATGACGAGCGCAAGAAGAATTCGGGACATTTGGTTGTGTTCCTGGCCGGTAACACGGGAGAGTGTGGAGATACCTTTAGTGAAGGAACGAAGGTTATGATTTGGTGGCAAACGGCGACACCTCGCGTCCACCTCCTCGGCCCCAATTGCTTTGACAATCCAACGGACGATGTGTTTGACAGTTCCCTGATAAATCTGATGCAAGAGATCCGGGGTAATGGAACGGAAGATGTGAGCGTACGGGAGGTCTTTCCAAAATGGATCGACAATGGGCTTGATCCCGACCGAAGAACATGCGCGAAGAAAATCGGCTGGATCCTGTTCAAAACTGTCTATTATATTCAGGACCGAACCCAGGTCCCGAAGGTGAGTGGTGTCCCGTGAATCGTAATCCCCGAGTTTGTCGTGGTCGACATCACAGGTGGGACATTGACCTGTAATAGAACCTGTTGAAAGAATTTGCTCAGGGTAATCGCCAATAAATGCGGCAAAAAGGGGGTGGTTTCGATGGAGATGCCCATCGCCGCGCGCCATGTAAACCCCAGCCATTCCAGCGGTCTCCAGTGGTGCCAAGATTTTACGCATGCACGAGTGGTATAAATTCGCAACAAGTCGTCGACGCTGGGCCTTGTTATGCACGTGATTTAAACGTGTGGTCGGTAGATAAGCGAGGAGAATAAATGCGTGCATCGAGGGCTTTCGACGGATCTCTTTGGGGATATTACCGATGGTCATATAAAGCGGATACGCGCTTTTGTTCCGAAATGTGGTAAGCAATGTCTTGTCCGACGAAAGTAAGACCGGTACGATCGTAGCACCTGGACGCTCAGTTTCAAGCGCTTCCTACCGACACCGCCCTTTAGTTCGATTCTAAGCACGAGGAATACCAGACTCACCTGTGTAGACCACCACCATTTTCCCGTATGCATGTCGTGATACATTCGTGTGTCCTTGGTATCATCCGTGTAGTGTTTCTCTGGGGCAAAGCGAAGATATGGCGTGAAGTTTGGATCCCCAAAAAGGGATCTGATGCATTCAATGACGTCCCGGTAATAAACTTCGCACACTTCGGAACCGACCATGACCACGTGACGTTGAAAGCTAGGACGACCCGGAAGTTTGCTATCGATGATTCCATCCAGTTCCTTTGTATTCTTGAAAGATAATCCGAGCCTTTCCGTTACCTTGTAGAAGGCATGGTGAGTACGTTCTATAATTCATTTGGCAGAGCTCAACTTACCCCTTCAATACTCATTAGCTCATTAAAAGCTGTTGATCCCGGTCCCCTTAACTTTGCCCATCGGGCGATCTCCCACTCCATCTTACTCGAAAACGGTGCAAAAGGGTTGTTAGTCCCAAGAGCCGGTGCGGCATCCATATCTGCGTTGTCGTTAACCGTGTGCGAACATCCAGCTATCCCAGGAAACTTGTCAACAAATGGGTCGTTCTTCAGAGGTTGTTCATAACCTCCTCGCAGTCGAAAAGCGCTCGATTCTGGTGGTAAGTCCTCCTTCTGATTCGGGTTGGCCCTTGTCTCTACAGCCTGAGGTGCCAGTGGTCGAGGTGGTTCGAGGCGATATTCGTCTTCAGCGAGCAATGCGCCCTCCTCGTCCTCGTCCTCGTCCTCGTCCTCTTCCTCGCCCCAATCCTCGTCCTCGTCCTCGTCTTCATCCCCGTCCCCGTCCTCGTCTTGGTATTGGTCTGCAACTTTGTCTTTGTCTTTTCCATCGTCCTCGTCTTCTGAGTTGTCGCGGAGACCTCTGTCAATAGTTACATGGACTCCCCATTCGTACGGGTCAGAATCCTGGATGGTATGGGTCATCTGCCATGCTCGTCCCCGACTCTGACTAACTGTAAGGTTATGTCAGCACATATTTCACCCGAAGCACCACCTAACTGACGCTGTGCGACAGCGCCGTCACTTCCATGAGAGATCTCGCACACGTTTCCAGTTTCCTTCTCGTTGGAAATGTACTCTCGCGCTGTGCTAGCAGCCGTGTCACTGTCGTTATCTGGCAGCAGGGCCCCATCATCCAGTTTGACGCGATACAACTCGCATTGTGGGTTGCGACTCTGTTGGATGTGTGGATAGAGCCCGCTGCGTTTAACGATGGCACTGCAGCCCTCACACTGAGTCGACATTACGGGGGTGACGGGTGGGTTGTGTTTTTTTGGGCAAATTGTGTTTAAACGATACTACATTTGAAACATTTACAGTTCGGTGCTAGCTCACGCCCCAATCATTCGCACCTTATAATCTCTAGCTCGTGTGGCGGGGGGTTTTTTTTTTTGAGTCGTGTGGCGGTTTGTTCCTTGGCCCATCATCCAACTTGACGCGATACAACTCACATTGTTGGTTGCGACTTTGTTGGACTCGGATATGTGGACTCGCCGGATAGAGCCCGCTGCGTTTAACGATGGCACTGCGGCCTTCACACCGAGTTGACATTACAGGGGTGACGGGTGCGTTGTTTTCTTTGGGCAAACGATACCACATTTGATACATTTACAGTTCGGTGCTAACTCATACCAGTGCCCCAATTCAATACAGTCTCGCACTATATATTCCGAGTCTCTAGCTCGTGTGGCGGTTTGTTCCTTTTTTTTCTTTCACTCACTCCATCTTTCCTCTCTTCTGCGTCTCCACTCGCAACACCGCCTCGTACTGTACCCTTCCATCTTGTGCTTGTTCTGAACGATGGCTCCAGAGTCCGACACAGTCAGACGTAAGTTATTTTGATCATATTCCCTTCACCGTCCTTACTCTACCACTAGCCAAACGTGCTGCGAAGGACGCAGCCCTCAAAAATCCTGGTGCGTTACTTATTGTCCTTCGGGCTAATGTATAATCTGTATATTTTGTGCAGTCTGGCTTACTAACCGCAAGGCGCCGACATCCGTGTCGACGTCTGGCAAAAAAAAGCGCCATCATTCACCTGACGGGCCATCCGCCAGCACCAAAAAAGCACGCAGTAAGTTTTTCGACTCAAGGCATCGTTTTTTCATCAACGCAATGTCCTGTAGACGTTGCTGGTGTAAAGTCGCTTTCAAAGGCCGCCAAATCTGGCAATCACGTGTCCACGCAACCTCCAGTCAACGCGAAGGTGAAGACTCACCCACAAGGCAATTCGGGTCAGCCTGCCGCTATGATCCCCCCCAACTTACTTATCGTCCCGCTGTAGTCATACCACGCCAGTATCCTGTCCAGATCGATGTCAATGCCGAGTCCGATGACAACGGTGGCGATGGGGACAGCGACCAGCCCGAAAGTGACAAAGGTGACGCCATGCAACCTGAAAGCGAGGGTGAAGACGTGTCTGATGAAGACCAAGACGACCTTTGCAACCTTGGACCAAAAGACCTCCGCGCAGCGTTTGAGAGGGAAGTACGTATCGCCGCCAACCATGGGCCCTCCATGCACAATGCTAATCTCTTACGGTGTCTTAAGCGTGCCAAGTGGGGCATCGATACTGATCCCCTACCGTCTCTTCAGCGTGCCAAGTGGGGCATAGATACTGACGTCGATGACGAGTCAGATACTAATGCAGTCGGTGATTTACATGTCAACCCGTTCGATAGACGTCGTCTCAAAGCAGGTACCGCAGGTGACAACGACGCCCTCAGTGACGACGAAAATCGCGACAAAGATAAGGTACGTAGTGTTTTTCCTTTTTACCAGACGCTTACTACATTTTTAGTCAACGAAGGTGAGGGTTATCAGCAATCGAGCGGCCAATCGACTTGCAGAGGTCCCTAAGTGGGATGACCCAGGAGACTCAGACGGCACCCGCAAGGTATGTATCGCTATATATGTATATCTAACCCCTCTTCAACCATGTTTCCTAGGACACCGGCACTCCTTTCTCATCCGAGGGAGAGGACGACAACAACTTGAACGCCGAACAAATCCCTGTCCATAAGTATGCGGTCAATAAGACATGGGCACCGGAGTGCCACTACGTACCGGCGGACCGTGGCCTTGTTCAGCTCAGGATCCAGCCGCTGGACTTGAGGGCGATCATGAGGGTTGCCATCAAAAGGGTTAAGGGTGACGCGATCTTTGATACTGCTTACCACGCAATCAATTCCACCACTGCCTATCACCGATATACCCTCTATAAGTCGGCAAAGTCACTGCATCATTCAGTGTTTGCAAATCGGTTTTTCTGGGACCACGAGATTGGGAAGGCTTTCGGTCGGGTGGTACGTGGTGTCATTTATTAACAACTCTGATTACCGACAGTTGTGCCGCGTTTCAAAAGCTCAGTGGCCGTGTTTCAACCTACCGTGGCCAACTGAAACGGACTGCCGCAGGTAAGGTAGAGGGCTTTTATCAACTCCTCGAAGGGCCAGAGTGCGTCGAAAGGGTCAGGGGGCTCATTCGGGGCTCAATATACGTCTATCCGACAAAGGAGGTTGGTTGCGGTCTTGTCAACTCGGTCGGTTTTACTAACTGTGTCATTATTGTAGGGTCCGTCTGGTCAGCAAGACATTGTGAAGTCAAAGCCGTTTGGGCATCCCATTATCATGGCGGTGCTTCGGGAGGCATTTTTCGCGAATGTCCGGGGAGGTTCGTATGCCAGTAAATATTGCGGGCGGTTCAGGTCAAGCCTTCCTGATTCACACCCATCCGAACTGGAGATCCCGTGTGCCATGCTCGCACTCGTCGCCACTTCTGTTTGTATTTTTTTTTCTTGTAACCCTGTTATTCACGCGAACGCGATTTATTCCGACTCCTTGATAGATTCACTCGGCCCTTGACGACTACAGCACCGGGGTCTGCAAGAAGACGGAATTCAACGCAGATCTGTATGAAGACATCTACATTGGCCACAACAGCTTTCTCTCGCACATTCGGGACGGAAGCATCACCAAGTACCACCGCATGATGTCGGATTTGTATAACCAAGCGTCGTAAGTTCCTTTGAACTAAACCTGCATCGGCTCTGATATAATGTGCTACTCTCAGTGCTGTATCTGTCATGCCAAGCATGTCTGTTACCAACGACGCTATTGCCCAGCTCGATCTCGATGGCATGGCTGAGTGAAAAGATTTCGGGAAACTTTCATATTATTTTGTCCTCTCGTTCTTGCTCATCGTCTATCCCCGTTTGCCGACTCCATGCCTCGCTTCGCTTACTAATACTTGATATATATAAAAACACTATCATAGTCTTCGAGTTCTCGCTGCTGATCGTTTATCCCGTCTTTCTTGTTTGCCGACTGGCTTTGCTTACTAATACTTGAAAAAAAAAAAACACGGTCTCGCTCTCGCTCGTTGTCTATCCCTTGTTTACTGCTTTGCTTACCAATACTTGAAAAAAAAAAAACTATCCCAGCTTCGTCAATTACTAATAGATAAAGCATCGACATCGACGATGCATTTGCTGACACACATTTTGCTGACACATAGAATGCTGACGAAGAATTTGTTCATGCTCGTCCGCCTCAGGCTCCTGTCCCATCTCGCGTTTGGCTGCCCCTATTGCGTTCTCATGTTCTTGCTGCCTCGTGCTCATGTCGCTCCCTCCCGCTGAAACTTTCCCAGTTGTTATTTACTGAAAAAAATGCTGACGAAGAATTTGTTCATGCTCGCGTCCGCCTCAGGCTCCTGTCCCTCGCGTCTCGCGTTTGGCTGCCCCTATTGCGTTCTCCTCATGTTCTTGCTGCCTCGTGCTCATCTCGCTCCCTCCCGCTGAAACTGTCGTGTGTTATTTCACGCTTTCTCAGTTGTTATTTACTGTCCCTCCTCGCTGACGGCCAACAGTCGCTTTCCTCTCTCAGACTTGCTGCCACCACCGGCCCCTATTCTCCCGCATGCTCGACAGGCTCTGTGGCGACAACGAGACGGTGAGTTGACTCCACGTCGCTGACAACGGGAGGGAGAAAGAGAACGCGAATTTGTTTACTTGACTGCAGCGAAACGATAAACGAACCCGCGGACTCATCTTGGTCTTTGATTGTCAAGTCAACACTAAACAATTTTCATAGCGTCGCCGTCACCCACAAACGCGACAGCACCAGAATGAGGATACTGCTACTCTCTCCCTGAGCCCTGAAACGGCGCTTTTCGCATCGTTTAGCGTTCCCGCGCTTCGTGCGTGCTCGGCCTCCCACTCATCACGGACTCTTCCATCCGCATTTTACCATTCCTGAGTGCGATCGTGAGCCTGTTTTGGCTCCACAGTGACCGGCGACGCGACATATCGTGCACGCCTCCGCGCTTCACGAGACGTCGCAGTACTGAGTTTTACCATTCCCGAGTGCGATTGTGAGCCTGTTTTGGCTCCACAGTGACCGGCGACGCGACGTATCGTGCACGCCTCCGCGCTTCACGAGACGTCGCAGGACTGATTGACTAAGTAGATAATCGTCCGCAGTCGCTAGTCTAATGATAATATGGGCCTTTTTTCACGAATTCTATCTCATGTGTGCACAACCAAGCCTAAGGAGACCACAATGTACTTAATTGTGCAAAATGCGAACCATATTCACTGTTGGTCACCTCCCAATTGTCAATACCTGTACACAATTTTGTGCCGAAAAACGGAGTGTCCTAAATTGGTGGTCAATAAACAAATGTCAATATTTCAAGGGTCCATCGTTTTTTTAAACGACAAAAACAACCAATTTGGTCTTTTGCTTCAAATTGTCGTCAAATGACCGAAATATACTATTTTGTCGTAAATTGAGGGTTTGGGTTTTTCCTGATGACCGTTCGTACAAATCTCCCACGGCCAGGGCTGGAGAGGACTGCTCAGCTACCTCAGCCTTGATCTCAGCTCTCTGGTCACCGGTCACCATCGAGATGGGTCCAGGGGCACTGAGAAGCCTCCCAAAAGGAGATAATAACACCAAAATCGAAATTCGGCAACTGACCTCCGATCACAGTAGTATAACGGGGCTGTCACTCCCGCATAATTATGCGCATAATTACGCTCTTTGTGAGTCGCTGGTTTGCTTCTCGGGGAAGGGTTTCGTGCGGCGCCGGCGAGAGGGAGTGGGGAGAGAAAAAGCCGGGATGCGGCACGAAACCCCTGCGACGCCGCGAGAGCGGAAGACTGCGATCACATTTGGATAACGGACTCGGGTAAGGACAAGCGTTGTAGGTAATTAGGGAATGCTATAGACGGGGAGGCTGTTATGGTAGCGTGAAGATGATGGGCGAAAGCGCGAAGCGCTCCTCGAACGAAGATGGGGGTCTCTGCTGCCGAGCCGAGGTCGCGACACCCAACCTATTAGGAATCGATGACGCGGCGAGTGAGGCTCGGTACCCCTAATATTAGGAATCGATGGCTTACCTGGTGAAAGGAGGGACGGCGTGCCGGCGCCACGGGGAGGCTCTAGCGAACCGGGGGCATGGAGTAGCGGATGAAGGATTTGTGGAGGGCGGGCGCGGCCTGGATGTATGGGGCGATGATGACGGCGTGTTTCCTCAGGTATAATAAGAAAGAGTCCCCAGCCCAGCGCCCCTTGGCCTTCACCACGTCGAAGGGAACCCCGCGCATGAGGTACTCGAGGGTGGAGCCAATTCGTATGCCGTGCCCCTGCAGCGGCTCGAGGCCGGCTGCGCGCGCGGCCTTCCCTATCCTCTCGAGGAATTTCGTCTTGGTGAGCGGGCGACGCACGCTCTTGGCCCGATACGTGAAGAGATGCGCCGTCTCGTACGGCTGGTTGACTTGAAGGTGGTTCAGCAGGGCGGCCGTGGGGTCCGTGTCCCCGTTTTGCGAGGCCCAATAAACATCCTCGCCTTCGTTGCCGGCGGATTTGGTGGTGGGAAGGTGGAGCACGGTGACTTTGCAGCCGTTGCGGTCCTGGTCGTAGGAGAGGTTCCGGGGGGTGATGTGGGCGCTCGGGCGGAAGCTCTCCAGGGTGCGAACCGTGAACTCGCCGAGCCTGGCCGAGGCATAGAAGCAGGTGGTGAGGCAGGCAAATACTGCCGCGTCCATGGGATCGTTGAGATCGAGGTGCTGCCGGACAGCCGCGATGAAGTCGGGGGTGTAGGGGAGACGCTTCTTCCTCTTCGCGGATTCCGGGGTTAATTTGTGGGCGGCCCGCAACATGGCGTCCATTTCCTTCTGGTTCAAGACCCAGGGGACGCTGTGCAGGGTGTGCCAGGTGCGAACCCCATTGAGGTAGTTGGATATGGTTCTGCCGGAGTACGCTGCCGCCATGTAGGCGACGAAGGCGGATAGGAGATCCTGGGCGGCAGGGGCTCTGGCCGGCTCTGGTATTCCCTTGTTGTCGCAGAAGCAGTGCCACATCAGAAGGCCTGAGCCGTACGCGGCGCGCGTATCCTCCTCCCATGCGTGCGCCATCGTGTCTTTTATGCGCTCCATCTCTGCTGGGCCGAGTGCGGAAGTGCCCGTGGATGGGGTTAGGGCGGGGGCTGGGGTCCATAATCTCAGGCAATCCCTGGCGAAGCAGTGGGGGCGAAGGTGGGAGGGACGAGGGGTAAGGGAGGGGGCGTAAGGGGCTGGCCTCTTATGTGGGGGGGCCGTGGTGGAGGGTATCGACAGCTGACGCGGCCTCGTGTCGAGGGATTTTCGCCGCTTGGCTTCCCTCGTGTCGAGGCCCGGCGATGCGTGCAGAGCGTTGTCTGGGCGTGTTAGCCGGTTAACGACGGCGGCTCTCGTCGGGTTGGCCAGCTCCGACGTCAACAAGGAAGGGCCGGACCTCTTCTGGGATGCGGATGCGGTCGAGGAGGAGCTCGGGGGGAGGGTATACCCCTCGGGAGGGAGCGTCGGCGGGATTCTGTGCGCTGGGGACGTATCTAGTGTGTATCGACCAGTCGCTGCCCTCCGCAAGCTCGAGTACGCGGCGGAATACGCGGTTGGTAGGCTTATTGGCGCTGGATTTTTTCCACCATCCCTCGACGACTGCTCTATTGTCCCCATATACCTTGAAGTATTCGCCCTCGCTTGCACGCGAGCGTAGACCGAGGATGAGGAGCTCGAAGCCAATGGCCTCGGCCCATTGGATGTCCCTCCCTTGGGACTTCCAGCCGTCAACGAGGCGCCACGCCCTGCCATCTGGGGCCGATGGTGATGGCCACGCCGAATCCAGAACTCGCGTCGGAGTAGGCGTCGTGGTCGATGAGGGGGGTGGGTTTTGGGATGACTCGGGAGAACTCGATGCGGCCGAGGCGCTGCTTCCACCATTCAAGATCGCGCGGAGTGTCGCGGGGTGGGGTGTGCGGTATGAAAGGACTGTCACTGAAGGAGGCCAACATGGCCTCCAGGTTGGTGAGATAGGCCCGTCCGGATGGCATAACCAGCGAAGCGTGCAGGAGCTTGCCGTAGAGCCTCTGGGTCTCGAGGAGGTCGTGCACGCGTCGGGTTTCCCACTCTGCGATCGCTGCGAGGTACTTGGCTTTCTTCCCTTCGAGCAGGTGCACCATGCGGGTGTGCAGGTTCCAGCGAAGGCCGAGGTAGGGGACCTCGGTCGCGAAGGGAATCGATTTTGACGATTCCCATCGGATGCCGAGGCGCGATGAGACCGCGTCGATGTCGCTGTCTGCGTATGCGAACGCGGCGTCCTGCTCGGAGCGCGGGGAGGCATCTGCCAGGTCCTGCAGTGCGAACCCACAGTCCTCGGTGAATTCTTCTGGGGCGTCATCGGGCTGGATCTTACCCTTGAACCAGAGGCGACTGCCATCCTGCACCTGCCCACCCTGCGTGCAGATCTCGGCATGCCACAGCGCTCGTTGCGAGTTGTACTCGGCGAGGTGGCTCCGTGGGACCCTGAAGAAAATGTGGTCGTCGACCCATTTGGCCAAAGGGCCGATGCCGTGGCCCCGGAACACGTCCGCGCCGGCATCGGCAACCATTCCGTACACGCCTCCGGCAGAGGTGAGGCCAAAATTGTTGCAGACGTTGACTGCGAATTGGTCGTCCGCTTGCAAGCGAATGACGAGGCCTGGCCATTGGGCTGGGGCAGCCGGAATGGTCCTGTAGGCCTCTGCCACGTCGCGCACCGAGGCCTGGGATCCGGGGGGGAGACGGGCGATGAGCAGGGCGACCGCAGCAAAGGTGCCCCACGTGCACGGGAAGTCGTTGCTGTCAATGGCGGCATTGATCGCCGCTGCCTCGGGCAGAGGGCTGTGCGGATGGGAAAAATTGTGGACAGCTCGGTATTTTCCTGGTTTGGACGTTTTGGGGACCAGGGACAGGGGGGAGGATTGGAAGGGGCCGAGACTGGCCTCCAGTTGCTTACGCGTGAAGGGGCCGATGTAACGGCCCATTTCGAATTCATGTTCGACAATGGAATTATATACGTTAATGAGCGAACTAATGGAAGCATGATTCGGAGGGGTGAAAGTGCGGGAAATGTTGGGAATGCCCAGATCGAAGCCGACTGCGAGGCTCTGTATGAGATTGGGATATTTGGGGAGGAGGCCGAGGCGCGTGAGCTCTGACGCCCAGGCGTCCTGGTCGTACGGGGTAAGGGGCTTACACCTTCTCTGCTCGAGGGCAAGATTGCGCGCCGTGATCGGGTTTCCCACACCCGGAGCATCTGTGACGCTCGGGGTGACTCGCTGAGGGGCATCCCCTCGGGATTTGCCAGTCGAAGCACACGGGGAGGCCGTCTGCCATGACCAGCCTTCCCTGCCCGTTTTTTCTGGCGATGCCTGGTGATCCATCCCAACGCTTGACACCGTCGCACTTGGAAAAGGCATGTTCGTGGAGGCCGAGGCACGCTGCGCAGACTCCCCCACGCGGGCCTGCGCCGGACGGAAAAAACTCGGGCATGTCTGACTTGGTACGCTTGGCCGTGCCTCGGGGATGCGAATCTGGGCGGTCTGGGGCGGTACCCTGGCTGGCGCGAGGGGAGCGCGAGCGAGGACGCCTTCCCGGGGGGGGGACGCGACGGGGAGAGGCCGAGCGCGTTCGGCTGTGCGGATGGCCGGCGCGGTCTCGGTGCCTGGAGGACACGCGGGACGCGGAGGGCTCATGGGTGGCATGTACTCTCATCATCTGAGAGCGCGGCGGCGGGACGGCGGGTTGCGGGGCAGAGCACAAGGCAAAGCCGGCACGGCATAACGGCAGGTGGCGCGCGCGGGGCAAGGCCGGCGGCAGGTGGGGGTCACCAGCGCACGGGGCAGAGCCGGCGGTGGGAGGAAAGAACGGCACGGCAGCGTTTGTATTAAACGCGAGAACGGCAGGGAAAACGGCACGGCACGGCAGGGGGACGGGACCCGGGGGAGGGTACAGCGCGAAAGAAAGAGTGCAGGTGGTCGGCAACGGCAGACGGGGGAGATGGTGTTCGGGAAGGTGAGGGAATTGGGACGGTGGGAGGGGAGGAGAAGAAGATATCGTCAGTGAGGAAGAATTCAATGCATGGGGTTAGGGCGTACCTGCTCCATTTTCCGGTCCTGGGCCCTGTTGTTCACGGTCTCGGCGAGGGATTGCATGAAGGCCTCGTTGATGACTTCGATGTCGAAGCCCCGATCCCGCTTGAAGGCGTCGAACCATTCACGTCGGACGCGACTTTGGTATAGGATGAGCACTTCATTGCCGTTGTCCTGCACTCTTCTGGGGTGTAGCTCCAGGGCGACGAAGAAAGCGGCCAGGGATTCCACATGCGCGAGCGGCCAGACCCCAGATTGGGCCATGAAGTGTATCATGGTGTTCTTCGCGTACATCACCTCATCCCAACTGAGGTTCTCGTCGCTTCGGATGTTCCGAGAGGGCCTCACGGCAGCGAGTGGGCGGATGGCCAAAGTGTCTTCGACTTGCGCGAAGGCCAGGGTGTCTTGGCTGATGGATTTGTGGGTGTCGGCGGCGGCGTCCCTGCAGCCTCGGATGGTGAAGTAATCGAGTTCGATGTACTCCAGGTTGCTGATTTGTTCAGAGCGTATTGGGCTGGGCGTGGCTCGATCCAGTTGGCGACGCCTTGGCCCTTGACGAAGGAGCCGATCTTGGGCTTTTTCTTCTCCGCTTCTCTGCGCTGCTGCTCTGCTTCTTTGTCACGCAAGGCTTGCTGGGCGTCCTCTTCCTCCTGTGCCAGCCTATCTTGTTCTTCCTGCTCGATCCGGTCTTGGTCGAGTTGTTCGTCCCAGGCAGCTCTCTGGTTGTCGTTCTCCCTAGTCCAGGCCTCTCTTAACCGTTGAGCGGCCCCTTCCTCGGTGAGGGGATCTATTCCGGGGTTGGCGTCTATCATTGTCTGCCTCAGGAAATCCCATTCATTGCCTCCGAAGTTCGGGCACCTTGCTCGGGCTGGGTCTTCAAGTATGCGGGGCATTCGACGGGAATGCAGAAGGTGATAGATAACGCGTTTTTATGAGGGAAAGCGATTACAAAAGAACAGATGCCGGTTTTCTAGACCGGTTGGAAAAATGGGCGGGCAGGTGGCGGCAGGCGAGGAAAGGATAAGTCACGTGCCGCCATGCCCGCTCACACAAAGACAATGCTCTAAGGCGCCGCTCGTGCCTCGCTCTGCCTTAGACCGGCCAACTATCACCGGATCCCGCTTTGAGGGACATTTGATTGATGCTCGGTGGCTGGTCCCCGTAGGCGACGAGGTTGCCAGACTTGACACCGTGACATACCACTGTAGTAGATATAGGACGGGATCAACATCAAACCAGTAGCGAGGTGCATCCACCATCGCGATCACGTGACCAACACAACTTGATCCGTCTCGCTTCACTTGATTCTCCTCTCGGCTCACTGCTCGGTTTCTGTTTCGCCGTGCACATGCTTCCAGCTCTGTACAAACATGAAGCGTTTGATTTGCGCTGACATCGGCAAATTGAAGCAACGATGGTAGCTCTTCTCCCTGATCGCCGCTGTCCAAGCTGCAACCTTCTCCACTCCCATCTTGGCCTCTTTTTCTCATGGATCGATGTGCCCTATGCATCAAACCATCCGTGATACACGGTGGTGCGGCCACGCTCTCCCTGGTCGATGAAATCGCACCTTTCGCACTCTCTAGCTCTCCTGTGCTTGCGCGCTCGCATTCCCCCACGTTTCTGCACTTTCTTTCTTTCTTTCTTTCTTTTCTTTTTCTTTTTCTTTTTTTCGATCAGTTTATATCCCCGATGACATGTAGCTAGTACAAAGGCGGGTCGCATTCGTGTCCGAACTACATTTAAGAGTTTCTGCGCTTTCCCGCGCGCTTCGTCACTTTCTTGCGCTCTTTGAGCGCTCAGCTTCCCACTCATTCCGGACTCTTCCCTTTACGCTTTGCTTTAAGTTAGCACTTGTTCCCCTGTTATCTAATGCACCCTATTCCTTGGCTTAGTATATAACCCATGTAATGACAACTTTACACCTCAGAGAATAGTATAGCCTTCTCCTCTCAGACTTCAGGGCTCAGTGTGACTCACTCTTCGCGTTCCCCAGCGTGCCGCACTCGTGCGCGGCTCTAGCCCTTCGACACCGACGCGTCCGCGATCGCCGCGGACCCATATGCGACGGCTCGCGCCCCGCAGAGGCCTGCACGACGCCTTGCGACGCTTCACACCCCCAAATCCTGCTCGCGTCTTAGACCGTTTCCTGGCGATCAGGGACGATTTAGGGTAACAACAGTC
Source organism: Lactarius hengduanensis (assembly GCA_021525025.1). Lineage (NCBI taxonomy): Eukaryota > Fungi > Basidiomycota > Agaricomycetes > Russulales > Russulaceae > Lactarius > Lactarius hengduanensis. The sequence continues at coordinate 4,647 of JAKELI010000274.1, read as the reverse complement.
TGTCTATTAACAGTTCAAATGGCAACTTGTGCTCAAGAGCGCTCCACCTTTCCGCCTCACTCACAGCTTCGTTTCCATAGTAATTGCAAAGCGGGTCCAGAACCCCGTCCCCCACGAACATCATAAACCCTGGGACGTATTGTGACCGTTCTGTAGACTCCTGGGAGAACGGTTTCTTCCCTGGAATTGGAAAGGTGAGCCATGGTGTATTTGCCATCATGTCGCGTTCTTCTAATGCTCCCTTTCCCCCCGGACTCGAATACTTTAAGGACCTCATTCCATTCCTTTCAAATCAATTTCGTCAGGGCATATATATGGCGAGTATGATGCGTTCCACACCCTTTCAACTTGCCGCTTTGCTTGCCATTGTGCCAGTACGTGTTCAGCCCGTAACTCGCGTTTTCTTAGGCACTCACCCAACGACAGTTCATACATGCGAGCTCCTTGGAGTCTCATTTGATGATGCTCGTCGCCTCCGCCTCCAACAACACGATGTCCTCCCCCTAGGGTGGACCACGCTGGGATGCTACACGTGGGTTCCACTGCGCCGTCTTTCTATGATGGAACATTCTTTAACGCTTAATCCGCATTCGGGTGTACGTTTTTCTGCGCACGAGGAATGTTTTTCACTAAAAAAAGCCCAATGACTCAGGGACAGCATGCGGTCGCGTGTCTTCCAAACGGAGCTTGCGGATAACCAAAACGTGACAATCGAGAGCTGTGTTACGTCGTGCGCAGCTCAGAACTTCAAGCTCGCCAGACTAGAACATGGTGTACAATGTCGTACGTTTCACCGTCGATCAATCGTCGCGTCACGATTTAAGCGGCACCCTCCCTCAGTCTGCGGTGACAGTATTGTAGACGGAGCTCTAACGGCCCCCGATTCTGATTGCCGAATGCACCGGGATGATAATAAGATGTAGGCTATCGGGTTTACTTCTGTGGCTCGTGGAGACTCGGCGGCTGAGATAAACTCCAGCGAAGCACGTGGCGGATTGAGCCGGGTCGCTGTTTACGCTTCCAGGGCTGTACCGACCGTTCAGACGACGGACCTTCCTGGACAGTGGCAATATTCCCGATGTCTGGCGTACGTTTGTGACTGCATATATTCAGTGCCGCTGTTCACGAATTATTTGACCTTCAGTGAACCCGCGCCTAATCATGTGTTCCCGTATCATTTCTACCTCCCAGGCAACAACTCGGCTCAGAACTGCCTTTCTCAATGCTCGGCCTTTGGATACCCCGCCGCGGGTATGGAATTTGGACACGAGTGCTGTATGTTCTGTGGCAGTGCGTTAGCCCCCTGCTTACAGAAACGTGTACTTCATCCAGGGTGCGGCGACGTCGCGGATATCGCTAACAATGGTGGAACAACTCTCCCCGAGAGTAACTGCACGATGGCGTGCTCTGGTGATCCTCTCCACCTTTGCGGAGATTCTTGGAGGTTGCAGCTCTACCTTTGGAGCGGCACCCTCACCAATTGGGGCACACCCGCGAACATTGGTCGCTATGAGGTATTCGCATTCCCTTACCTGTATGTACTTGTGGTGCTGAGGGGTCATCGACGTAGTACCTGGTGCCCGGCCTTGTACCTCCACTGCTCGCTACCGTCGGGATCAACGGCAAAGTCTCCTTCCTCGAGAAATTCGGCACGTCAGAGTTCTCAAACTCCACTGGCGCATATGAGCTCGACTTGAGTCTTGTCAATGACTTTTCTCATGCCTGGCGCGAGATGCATGTCAAATCGGACGTGTTTTGCTCGGGTGGAGTTGTCCTTCCGGATAAAGCCGGACGAATCCTCAACGTTGGTGGCTACTCGGAAGCTTCGACCTCGCAAGATCCGACCTCGCAAGATTCGACATTTGGTCTCCGGCTTTATGCACCAGACGGATCGGCTGGCGTCAATGGAACGAATGACTGGGAAGAAGATCCAGTCAATTTTATACTTCAGGTGGGGCTCGTCTTCACCTCACACACGTCAGTTCTCACAGAAGTATTCTTACACAGAGTGGACGTTGGTATCCGACCGCACTCGTTTTGTCCAATGGCAGCGTTCTAGTGATGGGCGGCGAGAATGGCGCGAGTGGCCCGGCCGTCCCGACGCTTGAGATTCTCCCTCGCATACCCGGTGGCGATACACAAGTGTTCCTCGACTGGCTCAATCATACCGACCCCAACAATTTGTATCCCTTCCTCCACATTCTCCCGAGCGGTCTCGTCTTCGCAGGTGCGTCAAAACTGCTCCTAGAATCGCCTTAGCTGACATGCGATAGGGTACTACAACGAGGCACGCCTTCTTGATCCGGTCACCTTCGCCACTGTCAAAGTTCTCCTCAATATCCCTGGCTCCGTGGGGAACCCCCTTGCTGGTCGTAATTACCCGTTTGAAGGCGCCTCAGTTCTGCTGCCTCAACGTGCTCCGTACACAGATGAGACTACTGTCTTGATCTGTGGTGGCTCCGACTCTAGTGGTGATGCTCTCGACAATTGTGTGTCCATCCAGCCTGAGGCAAAACACCCACGTTGGGTCATCGAGCGCATGGTCCGTCCATTTTTTCCCCATCTGACTATCGAATGACGGATTGCTGTCCAGCCGTCTAAACGTGTGATGCCCTGCATGGTAGCACTCCCGGACGGCACGTTCATGATCATGAATGGTGCGCAACAGGGTGTTGCAGGCTTTGATGCCGCAGACGACCCGAACTTGTCTGCGCTGCTCTACGATCCGTCTCAACCCATTGGGTCGCGTATCACAATCCTTAACAGCACGACGATCGCACGGATGTACCACTCGGAAGCGACACTGCCTGATGGGCGGGTGCTCGTCTCGGGTTCAGACCCGAACGCGTATGACGCACCGGCAACGCGCAAGTTCCCGGAGGAGCTGCGGATCGAGGTGTACATACCGCCGTACCTGAACGAGGGCCTCGCGCAGCCCGTCGTGACGATCCCGAACACGGACTGGGCCTACGGCAGGAAGTACCGGATAAATGTGCAGCTGTTCCAGGGCCAGACGTCCGGCATGCGAGTGTCGCTCGTCGCGGCGACTTCCAGCACGCACGGGAACGCCATGGGCGGCCGCACGATCTTCCCCGCGTTCTCGTGTTCGGGAAACAATGTCTGTACCGTCACGGCGCCGCCAAACGCGCGGGTCTCGCCACCGGGGTGGCACCAGCTGTTCGTTCTGGATGGTACGACGCCGTCGCATGGCGTGTTCGTTCGGATTGGAGGCGACCCGGCGAGCCTCGGGAAATGGCCCGCTCTGCCTGGCTTCAATCCTCCCGGTGTGTGGCATAATAGCACACATAGTAACCGCATACCGGAATACCCTGCATTTATTCTTCTCGTTTTTTGTTTGTTTGTTTTTCCTAGGACATTGTCTTTCGTCTCATTGCTAGCTGTATCGTCGTTACGAGCTCCCTTGGAGTAGGTGCATTGCTGTAGATACCACAAAGGACTGTCGTGTTGTGCTTGGAATCTCACATTATATCTCACTCTTGTCATCGGCCCTTCGGCTCACTCGGTTCTCGTTATATTTGCCCCTCATTGGTTCCAACAACTTGAGTCCAAACACGAAGGCTCAGCGCTCAGACCTCAGAGACCGGCGATATTCTCCATGAGCTGTTCTACTCTTCGGCCTCCGATGACTGGGAACACGTAGGGGAGCTTTTGTGGATAGTAGGCGATGGCAACTGTTTCATCCGCTTTCGTCAGCCCCCAGCCCGAAATTCTTGCGGTTGCAAAGACGCCCCTCACCTACTCGCTGTGAGGCTTTCTGTACCCCTTTCCTTCCCGATCTCCTCGACCCCATCGTACACCTTTATCTGCTCGGGTGTGCGCTCCCAAGTGGGGCCGGATGAGACATCTGGAAAATGGGGTTTTCTGAATTTACCGTGGTTATGCAAATTTTTGCAAATTTTTGAAAATTTTTGAAAATTTTTGAAAATTTTTTGCGAAATTGTGTCACCATCACAAAATTTAGTTGGTGCGTGGAAATTTAGTTAGTTAAAAGGTTGGCCCGTAAAATTTCAAATATACTGCAGATTTAAACAAAAATAATGCTAAGTATACCATGTATGTCAACAAATAATGCAACGTATACTAGATGTAGACCTTGTATTTATCATACTTCTCCAATGACTTGTGTGTGTGAAAAGCAATTACATTTATTATTAATCAAAAAAAACGACTACAACGTAATATACAAAGATAACTACAGGATTATTGTTGCGCCCGTTTCCGCAATGTCACGTGACTATCGTCTCACTATTCAGCGCTAGACGATGCTCCTGCCCCCGGATTGGTGGATCTGCAAATCGACGCGGACGCCATTCCCCCAAATAAGATGAGTTGGATTGCCTATTTGCCATTGTGGTCACAAAGTTGTGGTCACTGTAATTTGTACATGCGACTTACCGTGGTGGTATCGCTGCTGCAGCGTTGCTATGGGCGCACAGGACTTGATGGGGATGACACCAGCGGTGTGGATAGGAGTACGCCGCGTGTGGGGTGGCGGCCATGATGGTACCATAGTATCGGCGGCAGTGGGTGTGGTATCAGGGTAACTGTGCAATCCTGCAATAATGTTAGCATGCTGTAAGTCGACGTGGACTAAAACTCATCTTCTGTTCAGGGTGGCAGCGCAGG